>JAQIXS010003493.1:0-18005 GCA_034700785.1 Rossiulus vilnensis | reverse complement strand
GACTTGGGAAAATGTCCGTTATTTAGAGGTGTCCGCTTTTTAGAGGTGTCCGTTAGAGGAGGTTTCACTGTATTTATGAAAACATTTAAGAAAAAATACACAAAAATGAAATATTATGAGGATGTTCATCACGAATATTCGTCAACGGAGTTTCATTTGTTATTTGAACATTACAAACTAATTATAAAATATATCCTAAAATGCTAAAGGCTATGCTTTCAAATAAAATATCTTCTTAAGATTCCTGCTAAACAGAAATCTAAAAAGCAAATGAAATTATTCTTCAGGCATTATGGTAAGGTTATAATTACTTTTAAAATTTATATTTGGTAAATGACATGCAAAAATATCTTCTCTTGAGTAGCTTTCCAATAAAAGTCCATTTATGCTAGAAATGTTAAGTCAGCTAGCAGCATTTCGTAAGAAATATTTATGTAATAATTATTAAATACCAAACTCATGGTGACTTCCGGATCCAAGTAAAATAAATTCTTCATTATGGCAGCAGGAATGTTGACAAATTTTTGTACTGCTTTGCTAAGAACATTACTATTGCCTGGTGGCAGTCCTGTGCCTAATACCAGAAAGATAATAAGAAATTTTCCCATTACAGTAACGTTTGATGAAAATAATTCGGTAGCATTTATTAGTGAGTTTATATATATATTCCGTTAAACGACATGTGGTGCATGATTGCTCAAGTTGATCCAAGTAAACACTGTCCCATTCATACCAACAATTTGTGTATGACAGATGGTTTAAGAAAAATTATAACCTTGTTGGTTGGCAAGCACGTCATGGTTGATTCACAGTGAATCATAGGTCAGTGTGTCGTTTTTTAAAAACTGCAATTACACTGCATATGGGACCAAAAAAGTAACTCCTTTTGTTTTTTAGAAAAAAAATTGCGATTATAAGTGGCCAATGCTGTGTACATTTATTTAATTAAAAATATTAAAACATCAATAATGTATTTTAGTGATTGTGGTAGTATTAGGACCTTTACCGCCATAGGCGAAATCATAAAAATGTCAATGACAGAAATTAGTTTTTTGGATGTCGTTGCATTGTCAATTTTTCATAAAAGTATCTATGCAGGATAACCGGCATATGTCGTTTTCCTTACGCACGAGCAAAATATATTTATCATGAATATCAACATGTGGATCTGCTGCTTAATACCGGAAAAGAAAACATTTGTTACAGTGGTTATGAAATACATGTATAGATATATATTTTACAAGTTAATGAAGGTTATGCCAGTTAATCCCCAGCATTAAAATTCAGTGGTTATTATGGAATAAAGTCGTTTCAGTATCTTTAACTGCATATTTTTATTGAAAACTCTACCCGGAATTCTAAAATGTTCTAAAACTAATCCATTTTTAAAGTACAGCATAGTTTCTGCATGAAAAAATTGAATTTTTTACAGTTTAGACACTTCTAGGTTAAATATTGCTAAACTGGCATAACATATACTTGCAAATTTATCATTAAAATCAACAATTACTTCCGAATTGTTCATCAGAGCAAGTATCTCTCATTATTTCTCCAATTGTTTCATCTGCATTTCAATAACAATTTCTGTTAAACATAAAATTTAAAAACGTATGTTTTTGATAAATTAAGTGTGGAAAAAATTTACAATAGAACTAAACTAAATATTATCAGAAAAATCAACTGTATATATATGTAAACATATAATTTTTAACGGAAATATTTAGGCCTTAATAATATGCAAGTAAATACATTTAGTTCATTTTAAAAGAAAATGTATGACCAATGTACACGAAAATATAAAATGTTTTGTTTTTATCAAATTCATCCATATTTATAAGTCTGTAAATGCATTAATTGAATTAATTAAATAAGTTTCATATTAATTCCTTTTGAAATGTAAAAATACATGGATGTAACTAAATGCTCAATGTTTTTACAGTGAGGCCTGAGGGTTTCCCTGTCGATTGAATCAACTTAATGAACTGTTTGGTTATTTAAAGAAGGCAGTGCATTGCTTTTGACAATAAAAGAAACGATTTCTTTAAGAAACTGGGCAGCATTACTGCCCCAAAGATACGACTGATGGTTCCAGTTGAATCCAAACATTTATAAAAATAAGCGTATATAATATATAATTAAATTAGGTTTACTTACGCTATTCCAAGATTCGGGATTCGGGCCATATAAATGAAGTAAAAGGGTTTTAAACGCAACGTCGTTTTGCTTGATACTAAGTCTAACGATAATTTTGGGTATCCAGCTGGAGACGTCTGATGGGTGAAGTCCAAGACGTTTTTATATATGCTAAGAAAGATATTTGTCAAAAATATACGGTAGATGCTGTTGTCATGTTTTTAAATTACTTACTAAAACAGACAGTATTGGCTTTCCAATTTTGGGAATCACACCTCGGGTTCCAGCTAAGTTTCCCACAGGAGAAAAGGCGTAAATTTCTTTCGGTTATTGAAACAAACTTAGACTGAAAACTGGACTGTGTGCATTAGGTTGTTGTTTTATGTAACGTGCAATTTTGTATTGTTTGGTAAAAATTCTAAACTCATTAACTATATTTTGAATCTTCAGAGGATTTGAACTATATTCTGGCTTAGCAGCTAGTAGAATAAATGGCAAACCTCCACCCAATGAATGACCCACGAAGTAAACTTCTGTTTATCAGTTTTATTTATTATGTCATCGAAAAAAGCGGCCATATCATAGTAGCCAACTTTATCAATACTTTAAAAAAGTAAATACATGTAGCTATTTTTTGAAGGGTTGTTTTAAATAAAAATAAAAAATAAATTCAATTAACAAGTACATTATTGTTCTTGATTAACGTATTGAAAACAATTAAAGTTATAATTCTGTTTCTAACATTATGTTTCTATGCAGGCTCAAATTCATTTAATTTACTACAAAAAAGGCTAACTTGAAGGATATTTTAATGCAATGCCTCGTAGTATCATCACTAGCAAAAATATATAAATAATGAAATTTCTCTTCTTCAGAACATTGAATGAATTTTTAAACGCAACTATAAATGTGCATGCATACGTATGTGTACAGTACCTGAAGTCCCAGTTTGAAGTTTGTTTTGAACTCAACATTTTGTGTGTTTTGCTGTACATCTTACCTTTAAAATAAATTTAGAACAAAAATTATTATTAGTGCAGTATTTTCCATTCATGAGCTATTGTGCTGTACAGGCAAATCAGAAAAAAAACCCAGAAATGTTCAATTCAAAGATAAAAATGCGCCATACCTAAGCTAGTTGACATTGTTATATGATAGTAACCACTCCTCAATACGCCCTTTCGTTACTTATTGTGCAACCATTTGTGAAATTCATCATAAAACCTGCCCACAACTGAGGAATTTAACCCAATAATTACATAAAATATTTTCAAATATGGGTAAAGGTCACTTGGACGGTTTTCATTAGCATATTTGCTTATCCCAAATTTGGCTTTGCTTAGTATACATTACCTTTACGACTGGTCATCCTTTTGTCAAATCCTGAATCAGTTGGAAGAAATCCTGAAAATGTATCAAATACAAATAACTAAAACTGTTAAATATTTTGTAAACGACATTAAGTTTAAGCCAGTTGCATTTTGTTTTACAAATCAAATACAGTATACTTTTACATGTATGCATATTTTTGTATTTTTTTTAAATATAGGAATCTCAAACCGAGGCTATTTTTCGGATTATTGTAGACGAAACAATCCGAGCTATCAGAAGCTCCATGGATTAGTTAAAACAGGCAATTTGTCAGGGTCAGCTCGTTGGTTAGTTTTTCCATGGAGGATGCGATGATTGGTCAATATGTCACTATCTTCGGTGGTCACTTTACGTGAGTTTCTAGCGGATAGCCGTAATAATTGACCATTTCTGACTATAAAAATTTAACATCATACTGTATATGAAAATAAAAAACCGTAAATATTTTGAAAGCAGTCTAATCTCATCCCAATTGTAACATGAATTATTTTTTAAAAAAACTTCAATTAATGGACTAGATTACAGATAATCCTGATTCGCACTGAGCATTAGCTTGTAATAAAATATTAAATACCAAACTCATGGTTCCAAATAAAAGAAGTTATTCAATGCAGCAATAGACATGTTCACAACATTTCTGAGAGCATTACGAATGCTTGGTGGCAGGCCTGTGGCTAAAACCAATGAGATAATGAGAAATTATCTCATGTGCAACATCATAATGGATATTGAGGTGAAACAATGATAGAAAACGTTTAATGAAAATCATTCGGTAGTCTTTATTTTGTAACGTTCGAGTAGAAACGGGGTACTGAAAAATGTTGTTCCTGGGTTACCTTGGCCCATAAGGTCACAGCTCACGAGTACCCTGGTGAAGAAGGGAGAGGGAAGACAACTTCCGAGGGTCCAACCAGCTTTATTGTCCAATCGTCCAACGCCCCATGCACTTACATATGCCGGGGCCATTGTTTCACTGTGTTCTCGTTTCTGTTTCTTTTCTCTATAATGGTTCGACGAAAATATTCAGTTTTTTCCCTTTCATGAAAAGTTGATTTTTGGCACTTGGTAAGTTATGGTTTGGCTATCTTCGCAAAGAATTGTGTGGCGTTTCAACTTAACCTAAATATAAATTACACTATATTATTTGTTACTCCGAATATTATTTACAGAATGTGAAAATCAAGTGCTGCAAACCAAATCTTATATTTACTGTACACAAGCAGTCAAACATTTTTCCATTTTTACTTTTATTCCTGAGCTAAGCTGTCCTAAATGCAGTAATAAACAAACTGAATTTTCATTTTTACAAGTTCGCTAAATGAAATGAGAAAAGATGTTACAATAAAAATGGAAATAAAATAACAGGAAAAATAATTATTACAAATATCGATGCAATCGATTTGTTGCGGGAATATTTTAACTGCGACTGCATCTAAACCAATTTAGAAATAAGTGTAGGAAAAACGCCTTTTAACCCTAGAACTACTAGGATAGTTTTATAGCGTTAGTTACCACTGGGGTCAATATGGATCTTAATATTTTTAATGATAAAAGCGTAATTTGATTTTTCATGATAAATTCATTTACTTTGAGCCTGAAGTAGCCTATTGTTTGCGTAAATACCCATTTTTCACAATTAAGAAATAAACAAATTGACCCTTTTTGTTTCCACTTTCGTTTTTCAACAAAAGTGTAAATTTGCAACAAAATCACGAAACATTGCATAGTTTTATCAAATATAGCTCTTGTAGATTACCGTTGAAGTGTGCTAGTGGTCCACATGGAGCCCACTGGTAGTTTGATATTGAAAGTAAAAAACATGACCCGTGTATTTGACCCAGCTGTGACCAAAATGAACAAAATCATGTTTGTGCATTATTTTTCACCATGGAAGCAACGACTTCATTATAGAAATCGCCAGCGTCTTTGCCCCAAAAATATGCCAGGTGGTTCCATTCGTGTCCAGCGACGCCAATGTCGTTAACGACATTGGCCAAAGCCGGTCTTAGGTATTCCAGGTCGCGTTTATTAACGAGGTAGTCATTAGTTGCGTAATACAAGTGAGTAGGAGCGGTCACTTTCTTAAGATCATACTCTGGTGGGCTGGACTGAAATTAAGAAAAGTTTGTATGTTTCTTTATATAATTTTAGTCCGTGCAAAATGTGCCTCCTGAAATGCCCACCATGCAACATTGTTTATTCGTACATTAGTTTTCTCAGTGTACAAATTATTTGACATAATTTGTGATTTAAAGTTTATTTGTAAAATAGTTAAGCTAACATTCACACCAACCTGATTATACTTGACCATGTTAATCTTTTTGCCAAAATCAAAATGTCTGAGTCCAAGTTTGTTGGTAAACTTTTTAAAATCATTTGAAAAATTGCTTTCGTTAATATCCGCTAATAATTGCAAACAAATGTGAAAAACAGATTAGTTACTCACTTGTGCGTATTGGAGGAGAAAATTTACAGGTATTCCACCATTGCTACGAGCCCCGAAAACTGGAGTACGTGACTATTAAAATGGTTATGCAATTTAAAAAAAAACGTTAGTGATAATGCCCTTTAAAGTGTTGTTTTATCATTTGCAGTGATATGAAATCCTGATTTTTCCAGTATTATTTAGAAATGGCATACACTGTACTACGGAAATATTCAAATGAATTAAACTAATTTTATGCTGTTTTAAAGTCTACAATTTTGGGTTAAACTTTCAAATAGGTAAAAATGTCAATGTTAGTAGTTTGAACTGTCAAGAACTGAAATATGAATAAGAATTTCTCTATTGATTCACAATTAATTACTGTGTTTTAATATAAAGTGTTTTAAAAACGATGAAAATAATTAAATTCCTTACGCTATTCCAAGATGTGGGACTCGGACCCATGATCAGAAACACTTCAGACTTTAACAAAAAATCAGCGTATTTCATAAAAAGTCCAATGAGTTTCGCGGGAATCCAAGAGGGAGTGACCAAATTATGAAATCCGAAAAATTTTAGTAGTTTCTGAAAAATAACAATAGTTTTCAAACATGGGGTAAAGCAATATTTTAGGAAACAAACCATATTTTACTGAAATGTGGTAGACATTTCAATTATAAAAAAATGTAATGGTCAACCAATAATACATGAGAATATAAGAAAAAATTATTTGTTTTTTGCATGGTACGTATCGTTTTGAAGTGGACCCGAAAATATTTCAAATTGAAGGGTTGACATCATGCGCATTGAAATGAACTTTGTTTCGATACGCGTTTCATTATGCATATGAATGTAGTTTTTTAAAAACTTCTTTTGGAATTTCTTCACTTTACACCAAATTAAATTCGCGTTGTGAAATTTAACTTTGAAGTTGTTGACCTTGCCAGATCACTAACACTGAAAAGCAGAGCTTACAAGATCATTACTCATGACATTACCAACTATCATTACTCCTTCCTGCCGTGATTACTTGAGAGCCGTTATCGTGTAAAGTAACCTGAAATGGAGTATTTGCTAGTAATGATGAGAATTTACCATAACAGTGTTTGGCAGACAAATAATGAAATAGTAATACTAGTTGATAATTACATTAGTAATGATCGTGTAACGGTGTAAGGTCCGCTAATAAATAAATAGCTAGTGTCAGTAAAAACGATCGCTTTGGGGGCCATACTGATGGTTCAGCGTTGAATACTGAAAATAATTTCTATAATTTGATCTTCGCATCCGGAATTGACGGTAGTACTGACCGTACAAGAGCTTTCGTCAGTATTGTCCCAGTAATGATGGAATTAGCATGTGCCAGTCAATAATCAATATTAGTGTAACTGAGTAAAAATACTGGCTCGTGTGTTGGCGCTCAAATATTGATACAAGCTGTCAGAATGACGAATCATTTTACTTAGCATTAAGATTACTTACTAAAATTGGTTGTATAACGGGGATTTTCGGAACCAGAGAAAGCGGCCCTCGGGGTCTAACAGAGTTTCCTAAAGGTGACAAAGCGTATATTTCTCTCACCTGAAAATTGTCAAAAGCATGTCCTCCTTAAGGCAAAGTCAAAAATACGACCACCATACAATAAAATTTCTCCCACATTTTTGCTTCAAATACTTGTTATAATTGCTAAATTTATTTTTTGGAGTGTGGAAATGGTTGTCCGCTAGGGTCTCGGTTATTATTTATAATTTGAAAATGCATTGTTTATTTACATAAAAACCAATAGAAAAATCCTATTCCAGAAAAAGCCTATTTCTAGAGGTCTCAAAACGTTTTTTTTCAAAATTATTGTTTTTTTTTAATTATAAATAAACATGAACATTTCAATTTGTAAAATACAACGCAGACTCAAGTGAACGACTAATTGTATACGGAAAATACTAAATTTAGAAATTATAACAAGTTTTTAAACTATGCATTTAATTGTAAAAGAATGACCAATGAGTGAATTCTATTTATGGAACAGGATGACATCCATTCACAAATATGACCCTACCTTAACATTATATTCTGGTCTAGAAGATAGAAGTACAAATGGTAAACCGCCACCCAACGATTGACCCACGAGGTAAACTTGTTGTTTTCCAGTTTTATTGATGACGTCATCGATAAAAGCGGCCATATCATAGTAACCCACTTCATCAAGTCTTCGTAAAATGTAAATTAATAAAGACCAATGCAAATTAAACATTTAGAAGTAATTGTTGTTCATAAAGCGAATATGTATCATATATGCCATGTCATGTATGTAGTAAATTAATTTGGACAAAAAATAATTAGAATAATCAAAAATTAGAATAAATCTATGTTAGCATTCTCGGTATGCTCAAAAATATAATATACTTAATTAAAACTGTTTTTACCGTCTCATTAGATGAACTTTTACACACTAAATAAATATACGTATTTGGTACCTGAAGTCCCAATAAGCCGCTTGTTTATCATTTAACGTAACGTGTTTTCTGCTGTATGAATTTCCTGTAAAATATATTAAGATCACAATTTAATTGTGTAAAAAAATACATTTATAACAATTAGCGATCATAAATCGGCCAATAAGCTTAATTTGGAAGCTATTTGTTAGCAAATTCTATGTTTGCGAGTTACTATTTTAATAATTAAACTAAAATATCACAATTAAAACCTGCATGACGTAATTAATGTACGTTGCAAATAAGTCACATACCCATAACAATTTATGGTCACCTTGTATATTGCATTCATTATATTGTATGTCATTATCCGAAAATGCATATGAAAAGCCAAAATTCATTTAATTACAAAATTTCTAGTACCTCTACAATTCATCATCCAAACGTCAAATCCAGCATCGGCGAGCAGAAATCCTGAAAATTTGAGAAATATTAAAAAAAAATTAAAAAATTGCAAATGTACTGCATTAGTAAAATTCGCTTACAAATACGGAGAAAATTTGCTTTTTTATCGCCGTATTTTTAAATAATTTTTATAATATAAAGTCAATTTTTAAAATTTTTTAAATGTATCCGTGGCAATAATTCAAAGAGCCTGTAATTTCCACATGTATTTAATTCTATAATAAATTTAAAATGAAATGGGCAACGCTGAATATTTTTAACAATTTCAGTGTAAAGAAGTTAATTCTTCATGTTCGAATATCAATTTTTCAAATACAAAATATAAAATTAATTGAAAACGTCTATTCGATATACATGTATATGGGCTTTATAAAAATAAAAGACTAACAAACCTAGGCTGTTTTTAGGAGTATTGTAGAGCCAGCTGTCTGAATTCAAATAAGAGCTGTGGATGAGTAAGACTGGCCACTTGTCAGGGTCAGCTGGTTGGCCATTTTTGCCATGGGGGATGCGATGATTGGTCAATATGTAACCGTCTTCGGTGGTCACTTTGTGAGTTTCGAGCGGATAACCGAGACGATTGACCATTTCAGGCTATCAAAAACAGAAAAATGCACTTGCAATAAGAAAATGTAGTTTTATTATGGAAAACATTAATGGAAATAAAATGCAGTCTAATTTGACTTTTATTTTCATTTCCCCCTTATTATTGTGTTAATTAATGAAGCGGTATACATGGTAATAAGTGAATGAAACATTAAAGATGTATAGAGGCATAATGCACAAAATTTAACTCGATTCAAATGTGTAACATCAGTAAGTAAATGAGAGACGGTGTAATCCATTCAAATTAGAGTGGTATCATGACAACCGTCATCACTGATAAACTGAACTTCTAGTAGCTTTTCTTAAAGAATTTCTTAAAACTTCATGATGCTGCTAATAATTTAGATATTTTCCAAAATATTTGCTACTTTTTCTATTATTTACTTTAGCTATTATTTGCACTATTATTGTACTATTATTTGCTTTTTAAATGCTCGCCATGCAAAAAATATTTGCACATGCTTGTTTTAAAAACTATTACAATTGCTAAATTTGTTTGCCTAAGTGTAGAAACGGTCATGAATTACTACGGAACCCGTAATATTTTATAATTTTAAAATGTAAATTTATTTATAAAAAATTAAATAAATTCAAAAAAATGCCGCTTAATAACCCGCATTGCAAGCTTTAATTGCCGTGAGGACTTTTCCCAATAGTTTCCCCACAACTTATTATTTTTTATAAATAAACGAGAATTTTGAAATTATAAAACATAACGGAAACCCTAGAAGAAGATCCTGATGACACTGGGGAAAATACATTTAGCAATTATAATAGGTATTTGAAGCAAAAAGGTGTAATTATTTTGCATTGTAAGCAATTAGGAGGACCTTTTGTACCGCCAAAGGTGATCCCCAATTTTTTTGTTTTCCTGCTTTCGTTAATAGCAAATAACGTATGACAGCAACATTTGAAAACAACCACTCAATTTTTCACATCAGGAATACTGTTTGTCAACGAACATTTAATGACAAAGCTTCAGCTGTGCTTCAAATTCCAGCTGTTACAAAAACAATACCGATGAATGTCAGTTAAAGGATTCGTTACTCGGCTTTAATTTTTACCTGTGTATGTAAAATATCGAAAATTTCAATAAAAACATCCTTGTTACCTGCAGCGAGCGTAGGAATTTGACATAGCATCCAATAATTGTTCGATACAATTGCCATTTACAGTCCACCTGTTGCAATTATATGTACCTACCAATATGGAAATATCCCAAGGTTGTTTTCAAAAGTTGCTGCCCTACGTTATTTGCTATTAACGAAAGCAGGAAAACAAAAAACGGGGATCCAAAAACAAGCTAGAACACTTACGAACTGCATTCTGTATACACATTACAATACAATGCTTACATTGCAAAATAATTACACATTTTTCTTTCAAATACTTATTATAATTGCTAAATGTATTCTCCCTAGTGTCATCAGGATCTTCTTCTAGTGTTTCCGTTATGCATTATAGTTTCAAATTTCTCGTTTATTTATAAAAATTAATAAATCGGGGGAAAACTAGTGGGAAAAGTTCTCCCTGCAATTAAAGCTCGCAATGCGGTTCAAGCAGCTCAAGTCAGTAAATGTTTGCCTAATTCTTTATTTCTGATAATGTAGCCTGCTTGAAGTGTTCCCTTCATTATATAAATGAAGATTTTTTTAAGAAATAATTACAAAAAACGAGAGATATCGAAATGTACAGAAATTTTTTAATTATTTTATCCTTATTTCCTACTTTTCATGGGTTTACATATTTTAGTTGTGATTTTTTATATCATTTAGCATCCCTAGCTATATATCTTAAACAAAAAGTGCATATTAAGGAACTATGTGGTAAATTTATTTAAAATAAAATGTTAATTACCAAGCTCAAGTAGACTTCTGGTTCCAAGTAGAAAAATTTCTTCCATATGGAGGTAGGCACCTTCAACAAAGATTGGGTGAAACTTTTAACGATATTTCCACTAATCGCTGAAATACCTGTGAATAATATCAAAAATGTAATCAGAGATTGACGCATTGCTGACATTTTCAAGCAAAAAGAAGCAGGGAATAAGTGTTTGCCGAAATTTGTTCCGCTAAGTCTTTATACCATAACAGAACAAATATGATCAGTAAACGTGTTTGCACATTTAGCAGCACACTATGACGTGAACTGCAGTTGTGGCTTCAGTTGATACACATGAGCTGCACGGAGCTGAGCAAATCCTAACCATATGTTCACCTGTCGGAATCTAAATAACAGGTAAGTATTGATGGGTTAGTGAGGTTGACTAAATTTATCCATCATACATTGATGCATTATACATGTATATTTATGCATCTAATCTACCCACATTTTTCACTGCACACAAACAATGTAATGACACCACTATGGGAGTTTTTTATTTTTAACATCCTCACAATTTCCACATGTTTGACTCAGTTATAAATCCAGCAACTGCAAATGAAAAATTCAAAAAACAATGTCACATTTCTATCACTCACTCCCTGACTGACTCATCAACGCAGATCCCAAACAGTCCTTGAAATTTTCCATGAATGTACCTTGGGTGCATTCAGGTGAAATCAGGTAGGGATGTTCCTAATGTGACACAATTGTGCGCTGCAATTGTGTGCCCCATTATAATGGGGTTTAAATGGAGAAATAAATGTTTCTGCTGATCCGTTGCAGCTAGAACGTTTACATTCGTTAGGGACGTACGCAAATTTTGTTCAAAAACCACTATAAAATAATGTTGATTGTAGGGGTAACTTTTTATCCCCACTCCTTGCAGCTATAACTTCGAAATTTGGTAAGGATGTACATGTACATAAGGTTACAAAAACAAACACTAACAAGGGATTTTGTCGAAAGATTCCCGTAAATTTTCCTGATATTGAGTTTACATAGAGATCATCTCCTTTTTAAACAATTTTTATATTTATTTAAATACTGGTTAACCCTCGAGCAACGCCGGGCAATTCTGTTAGTGTGATTTATATGTTGCATATAACATTCTTTGATACAACAGTGAAAAAAAAAGTGATTTAAAAAAGCATGCCATTTTTTATTTCAAATTGCTGATGTGCTCGATTAATGAGTTTAACTAGCGTTTACATGTTTGACTAGATTAGCATGTCAAATAATTTAAATGTTTAGCACACTAATACATCTTTTCTAACGATTCAATCAACCGTTTGGATAGCAATATGAGAGTTTGAATTGTTCGTGTAATTGTTTTCCACATCGACCAGCATGTTGATCAGGCTCTCGTAAAATATTTTCCCAGCATCCACCGCGGTTAAATAGGAGATATGATTCCAGTGGGAGTCACCAGCTTGATGCATCCCCATGCAATTGGATAACTTCCGCTTCAGAAATTCCACGTTTTCCTTACTGGTTCCTTTATCGTTTGCTCCGTAAAACAAATAAGCAGGAACTTTAACGTTTGATAGTTTGTACCTAGGTGGCGTGGACTGGAAAACAAATTTAAATATATTTATTGACACTTCCTGTGCATACAGGGTGAAACAAAAACAAAATAGTCTAAAGAGTAAAAAGCAAATTTCTAAGTTTTGATAGCCACCTTACTTCCTGCCAAATTTGACAACGAATTCTGGATTAGAAACAATTCTAACCCTAAATTCAATACTTCTGCGTCGCTCTCAGTTCTGAGATCATATTTCAAAACAAACATCTGACCGTTTACAAGATTAATTAAGAGAATTTTTTTCGCTAGTTTCATTAAAAATATATCTATTGTTACATTCATAATTAAGTTTCCTTCATTGTCGTTTTATAAATACAATTTATCTATCCAGTATTTCTGAAACACCCCATTGCATTTATTTATTTTTAAAGGCCACGCAATTAAAACGTACCCCATTATAACAACCGAAATAAATAAAACTAAATTAATAAGAAAACCAAACTTTTTACATAAATTTTCCCTAACGTGTTTTTTAAACAGAATAAAAATTATTTTAATAATGGCAGTCAAATTTAGCAATGTGATTGGTTCAGTTACAAATTTCATGAATACGTGTGAGCATCTTATACTTGGCCATATTTCTTCAGATTGGTCTGATGTCCCCAGTCATAATGGCAAAGTTGATTTGAGTTCATGATCTAAACAATAAAAATAAATCAAGCACTTAATTGATCGATTCAATTTATTGTAACTTTGAGATGAAATATATAGGTTCATTGAAATCAGATCAGCGTAATTCAAATCTCACGTTACACACATCTGAGTTTCAAGCAACCTACACTAGATGCAAGTCTAAATAATCTTACTTGAAATATGTGCAATAACGCGTGATACGATGTGCCTACGACATGTGAGGCGAAAATGGGTAAACGAGCCTGATAGCAAGAGATAAAATTTGCAAAGAAAAAAGTACAGCAGTGTTAAAAAAGAGCGGGGAATTTTTTTGTTCAAAAAATTTCGATAAACTATTGAGCAATACTCACCGGATTCCATCTCACCCAATCCGAGCCTATGGAGATAAATAAAATATACACGATGGCTCTGCGATAATAATTCGTTATCTGACCCAAAACTATTTTCGGAATCAGGCGAAGAAAATAAAATTCGTGAATTCCCAGTGTTTTCACCAAAATCTGAAAATTTTAAAACAAAGTTTTTTTAAAAATTTTTCTTACATTTTAAAACTTCATTCGGCATTATCCTGTAGACAAATTCAAAGAATAATACAGCAAGACGTTTTATAAGAAAATATTTAAATCTATTTCAGTAGAATGATATGAACCGTAATGTTTATATCTGTTGTGGAAATACACACAATAATGACAATGATAAACAATATGAGGACATTTGGTCAAATATCACCAAATGTGTATATGTAATTTAGAAAACAAAGATTTAATGAAGTTTGTTAATGTGCTGAATTATTAAAAGGTTAATAAACAACTGTCGTATGATATCAATCAAGAGTAAATGATTCATAATTGAAATGGCATGTCAGTAATAAGATATTCAACCATCCGTTATAAAAAACAGTAATGTTTATATATCACGCATCCTGTTGTTTTGAGTCATGTTCCAGATGACTTTATAATGCTATATCCGAAGTCCTAACCAGTTTTCAGGATATACTTATAAAAAACACCATTTCGAGGTTGAGGCAGTAAAACATCTTACATATGGCTAAATTATCCAAAGCATTTCGCCTATGACTTGACATTCATCTTAAAAACTTATCATGAATAGATTTTAGTTAAATTTACCAAAATCCACAACCTAAATCTGGCTTTTGCAAAATGAAATCGTCCATTCTACATTAACAATTATGGATGGATGTGTTTCTGAATTCTCAAGGAGCTTCTTTTCTGATGATATTTTCAATCAGGCAATATTTAATTAGTAAACGACATTTAACGACATAGTATTAGCAAATGGCATTTAAAGTACCTATGTTATTAATTATATATGAATAATGTTTAATATTATTAAGTGAGGTATCTTACTTTGTCAATGAGTGGTGTCAAGTATTTCGCAAGATTTCTCAAAGGTTCGCTGAGTTTTTCTAAATTTCCCACAGCGGCTAGTGCAAACATGGATTTGATCTAAACGGAAATCAACATAATTCATTTTAATTTCAATTGAACTGAACACCCAACGCCACCCAAGATTCAATCTCAGTTCATTCACCCACCTTATCGTTGTATTCCGGTTTAATATCGAGCATGCAAAAAATAACGGATGCTCCCATGGAATGACCGATGCAATAGAGCTGCTTATGTCCAGTGATGAGCAGCACTTGGTCGATCATTGCAGGCATATCGTAACGAATCGTTTCATCCCAGCTGACATTGTATTTTAAACAATGTGTCTCAATATTATTGTAAATTAGCCAGGGTAATTTTTTAGCTCTTGCAACGTCAGTAAACTTCTGGTAAATATCATCAATTCCGTAATGACTTTATTGGCGATAATGTTTAGCGGACCTTACACGATCATTAATAATGTCATTGCATAATGACAATGACATTACTTATGATCGTTTGAGGTAGAATACGTGTCAGTATTGATGAGAATTTAACATGATCGTCTACGAGTACGACGGACAAGTAATGATAACGTAATGAGTGATGGTAATATCATGACTAATGACATCATTTGTAATAATCGTGTGAGGTCCGCTATCAACTGAGTGTTATTAAGCACTGATTAAAATCAACCAGATTCACCGTACGTGCACCCGAACATTGCATACCTAAATTTCCAAAAGTCAGACTTGTTTGGATTCAGCGTTTGGTGTTTTCTGCTCGCCCCTCGAAAGTTGCCAAGGAAAACGTCAAATCCAGCGTCAGCCAACAAAAAAGCTGTTAACAAAAAAGTTAAACTTGTAGAGTATATAGGCCTTCATTACAAGTTGTAGAACTGTGTATGAATTCCCCTAACGTACACGCTGAAAACAAATGCTTCATTGAAAAGGTCATTTTTTTAAAAAAATTCGTAAACAAACTTGTAACTTACTTGCATATCTCAAATTTTAAGAATGCCAATTTTGAACGTTTACTGTCTTTTAAATATGTGCCCAATCTGATTTTCATCCAAAATAATCACAACAAATTTGAAAGTTGATGATGTGATGGACCAAAAACATGCGTCTAATAGAGCTAATTTCTTTAAGATTAACAGGTATACCTTGAATATTTTAGGTAGGTGTCAAATAACGCACCCCCAAAATTAGAGGGAACCTACCCAGACTATTTTGCGGCAAATTGAACACCCAATGAGCCGACGATCCTAAAAGGCCATGCTGAAGCAAGACTGGTATTTTTCTCCTTGTTTTGGTCATAGAGGATTCTCCTTCGTCCTTCCCATTTGGGATTCTGTAGATGTCCAGAATGTATCCGTCAATTGTGGTCGCTTGGTGGATTTCCACAGGGTAACCATGATGTTCAATGTGATCCTTCTGTTGAAGGTCAAATTCAAATATTAATCGGTCAAACATTTCTACTAATCTGACAAAAGCATGATTGAATCTCAGTCATGATCTCAAATAACCAAATTCCTTGAAGAATATCAAGGGATACATAGTTTGGAAATATGACGTCATAGTTTAACAATGATGATGGTGACCATTAAGTTGACTAATAATGACAACATGGGTACCACATGCCACATGGAATTGAATTGAGTTGAACTTCCGAAAAATATATCAATACACTAAGTTAAAATGGCCAGTATCAAACTTTTAAATCGAACAAAGTGTATGGTATGGACTATTGTAAGCCGAGAAAATAAACAAATGTGACGTCGGCATATGATAAAAATGACAGAAAAACACCTAACAAAATATGACGTCTGTGCATTAAAGAAAATACGACTTCCAGATATGACACAAATATGATGTAAAATATCTAGCAAAATATGACGTCAAATGTCTAAGGCAATATGATGTCCAGATATAAAAAATAATACATGACAAAATATAGCCCCAGAATTTCATAAGACATATGACGTGAAAATATATTGTCGTTACATTCTGTCAGATAGTTTGACGCCATATTTTCATTATACAAAATATGACTTTCCATTTAGCGTAAAGAAAATTAAACTGTGCACAACGGGTGCGTTGACAAGGTCATTTATGACAATAGTATTTTACTGTTAAATCTGTAAACAAAATTTCGTATTTCTTGCCGTGTCCATTGCGACTTCAGGATGATAGTGGAAAAACATCGACCACAGCAACAGCAGCGGTTTCGTCAACAGGGACGTGACAAACCTCTTCAAACATCGAAGCTTGTCTTGAAAGGTCGCAATTATGGGTCGCACGATTATATTGTACGGAATCCCGAATCCTGAAAAATAACAACAACAAAAATACATTCGGTTTTCCTGTTTTGTCATTTTGTTTAACGGCCAGTTTTACATGGTTGTTGTGCATGCAAATCGCACGAGTGTTTATTCAAAAAGTCGAATTTTGGTGGATAGTCCATTGATTTCCGAACATCATTTACAGAAAGTCAACTTCTTTCCTTCTGACATCAAATTATTTATAATAATTGAGTCATAATCACGCGAAAATTACTACAAAAGGAACAAACACTTTTTCCATACAATATGCTGTCTCATGCTTCATAGTTTACCAAATGCGCAGACAGTATAAATACTGATGTACAAGTCTGAGAAGGGAATAGGATCTGTGGCATCTAGGATGTCTTATCAGACACTTCGGTCGTTGAATGTATAATATTTGGACAAAATTTGAGCTTGGGCAAATGAACTTCGACCAAGTTTCCCAATAAATAGAGCGCACTGGCCGAGTGCTAATTCGATTTCGAGATTCTGAGTCAGTAGTGCTTGGAGGCAGCGTTCACAAAAAAACGATGCATTGGGTCCACTGTTTTGCATTCTTGTTGGGATGTTTTGGATTTATTTCAACTGCCAAAATATCATTGTCCTCTATTTTTGACATTGATGGCAATGAATACACCTACAAAGATTTCGTTCGGAGTGTTTACACCGTGTCCGACATATACAGAACTGCGGCTAAACAGCGAAAGACCCTGAAGGATTTGGAACCGGAAACGAAAATGAATACGGTAAGGGGTCGCCCATA
>JAQIXS010003492.1:0-18014 GCA_034700785.1 Rossiulus vilnensis | reverse complement strand
GGGGGGTCTGTCTTACTGTAGAAGGTAGGTGTTTTTTTGAAATTTCTAAATTTATCTATAAATAAACGGGGCATTTTGAAATTATAAACCAAAGCTGAAACCCCAGTGGATGACCAATTCTACATTGGTAAAATAAACTGAGCAATTTTAATAAGTATTTTAAGCAAAAAATGTGCCAGTAATATTTGTGCATGGCGGGCATGCTTTTGGCTCATCCTTAACTAACAGACAAGACAAAATGTATCAGACTCCGAATTCCCACCCCAACAGGTGCGACTTCCTCCAGTCCAGCTTGACCGACACACGCTCCATAGGATGCCCTAACCAGGGGGCGCTTGTCACCTGAAGAAATTGCTAACGAAATTAAAACGTAATCGTGTTCACCCCACGACCACGTCAGCCAACTCTTTGAGATCCCGCTTCTTAATCTAGTTTCCAACCAGCCATTAATTTTCCCGCCAAGGTTGCCGACCTTACCGTGGCTGGTTTTGGGCCTTCTTAATTTCTGAAACATCCTCCAGAGATAGAAGAACGGGCTCATGGGAAGTGCCTGCTGGGCTGATAATCAGCAGCGTGCTGGGCAGGGAACTGAACCCTGCGTGGAAGGAAATTGGGGAATTTACGTGCCAGCGCCGCGTGGCGTCCAGAGTGGAAAGGCGCGACTGAAATTAGAGAAGTTGAAAACTCTGCATGGATTTCGAATTGGTGTGAAGAGTCCAACGAGGAAATAATTAGGGGCCGTCCATCCAAAAGTCCACTTTGCCCACTACCCTCAAGTTCTTTTCGCACGAACTTCATAACCCCCGACCCAGATACCACAACAGGTCCAGTTGGACCAAAAATGAATTTTTTAACCTCCATGACTTTTTATGTTTTCTGGACAGATTTACCTAACTGATTAAAATCCACACTTTATGGCATAAGCAAATGAAAGGAATGCTGTATGATTTAAAAATGGATATTCCCTACTTGTACAGATGCAGAATTGAATGAGTATCGTGTCTTAGTATGATGATAACTAATGTCTACTACATTTGGTATTGTAAATTCCATGCAAAGCCATTAAAAATGGGGCTCGAACATTATTAAAAATGTTACCCTGGAGAAAAGACCAGTATGTGATTCAGTACTGATATCAGTATAGCATTAGTGATATAACTACATTTTTTTACTACATGTAATATCAGTATATTTGTGCTGATATGTACTGTACTGATTAAACTGATCTTTCCACCAGGGTAGTTGCAGTTTTATTCTTTATATTAGGGCCTACAGTTACACGTATTTTAAAAGTTATTAACTGAGGAAATGTAACAGGAATTGTTTTTGGATAATTTTATTCTATACAAATTTTAGTAACGTCACTTCATCAGCACTAAACAGTTGCTTGCATGTAGTATCATCTTAAATTAATGCTGCAGGCACATTTTCAAAAACCAGATTTACAATAACGGATTTTAGTTAACGTTTTCATGCAATTTTTGGAAATACTATTACAGAAGTCCAGCAGGCAAAATACTCATAACTATAAATGATGTAGACTTTTGGCCACTCAATCTATGACGTTTTTAAAATTATCAACTGAAGATATGAAATTGAATAATGTTAAAACATAAAAAATTGGCAAAACCAGCGAATTGTTGACTAAATAGATTTCATGAAAAATGAGTGTTAGCTTTTCGGTAAGTAAAAACAAATTTGTTTCTAACGAAAAATAACAATACCTTTTTTAATTAAAATACCAAGTAACATTGTTTCTAACAAAATAGCAACGAAGAAATGTTGCCATCAAATTAGATCAGATTTGTTTGCTTACAAAAGCACAATTGCTGCTCAATTATTTGATCACAAAAAACAGTCAAATTTTCCTAAAATGACATGTTTTCTTTCCAAAAATTGAACCAATTTTTTTCTTATCAAAAACGCAGATCGTCAACATTGATTGGTAAAAAGTTAGCCCACATATGCTCGCCAAAAATTCGCGCATCTATTTTTCGTATCAAATAACGAAATAAAATATTACCGTATAACAAACAGATGCCATTAGACAACTCAACAACTTTTCTTTGTCAAAAATCCAACTTTCAATTTCGGTTACCAAAATATAACAATAATTTTGTTCCTTTCATACCAATAGAGCAAACCAACAAATTTCTTAACATACTGCCAGCCATCAATTCATATTACGAAAAATAACCAACGATAATTTTGTATCTTAATCGAGCTCACGCTCAATATTTCCTTCTAAAACAGAAAATTATTAATTTTCGCAAATTTCAGCGCATTTTATTACCAATAACCGAGGCATCTTTTTTCTTACCTAAAGCTAACGAAAAATGGTAACGTGGATTACTAGGGATTTTCTCCATAATGATTTATAACCATCAGATGGCGCTAGCAGACGGGCTAAAAGCGTCTAGATCAAAAACCGGTAATTTGTGATTAAACCTGACAGGTATGATATACGGGAGCAGCCACAAGTAAGACGTAGCGATATTGTCAGTATGGGGGAAGACATGCCTCCAGGAAGTTTTAAAAAAAGTTTAAAAAAATAACTTGCTCCATGCATCTGAAATTCGGCACCCGTAGACTTTCGAATTTGTAATGGACGTCTACAAGCCTGTTGTTACCTTATCTCAGCACGCGTGCAAACGTACCATGTCGAGCTTAAAAAAGGGTAACACCCATT
Organism: Rossiulus vilnensis; assembly: GCA_034700785.1. Classification (NCBI taxonomy): domain Eukaryota; kingdom Metazoa; phylum Arthropoda; class Diplopoda; order Julida; family Julidae; genus Rossiulus; species Rossiulus vilnensis. Next base: position 15,325 of record JAQIXS010003492.1, on the reverse strand, counting down.
CACGGAACAAGGCAGACCAACTTCAATCCAACTTCTTATGAACTTGAACATCTTAAACCCACACATCACGAATGGCGATTCCATTATCATTACTGCCATTTTTTATAGAATGATAAACTGATTTCCCCCCATTTGCAATGTGGAATTGCCCCAATACCATGCAACTTATCCGTTTCTGTGATCCTGAAACGGGATGGAAATGAAAAGAAATAAGCAAAAGGTGATATATACGTATATTTACAATTAGGTGTTGTGTATTTCCAAAGAGTGTCAAGAATATTTAGCCAGAAATAAGCGACAGTAATATTTTTGTAACAAAACGTTGCATCCCTCAGGTTCAGTATAAAATCAGTCCAGCTAAAAAAAACAGGGGGTTGAACACTTGTAAAATGTTAGCATTCAAGAACATGAGCTTTACATGCTTGGAGGTAGCAGCAACATAGTGCATGGTTTTAACATGTGAGTGGTCATAATGTATATAGGGTTACCCAATACCCCAGAAATAACGTTTCCATCTTTCCTGACGTTTCTAGTGTTTTGAGCCAATTTCCCAGACCAATGCCTAAGTAAAAAAATCATTTCCTATCAATTTAAATTACCAATTAGTGATACTTGGTTTTAAATTGCTGTAAAAGATATAAAAATGACATGCATAATCATTTAATTGATGAACATGATACCACAAGCAATTGATACCTTGTGACTTAATAAATTCAACTGCTTTTAATTGACTAACTAAAATTTTCCATTTTGGAAAATATTAAAAGTTGTCATCAGTAGGTTTAATGTTTTGTTATGGTTAGCAAAAAATTTAAATATATAGTTAAATAAATGGCTGAATTAATCACAATCACATAATGATTGTGATTAATTTACCAATTATTCGCACCTCAACACTTCGCTGATTCACCCAGTATATTTAAGGAAAAGAGAACAAGTAATATACATGCATCTAAAAGAAAAATGTCACTAATTGCTTTGTACATTCTTGATTTTTGTATGGTGTTTATGCATATTACCAAAAACAAAGCCGATGTCAAATGTAACGTTTCAAATGCATAATATTTAGTTTTACTAGTCCAGAATAAACCATATACCGCTGATACACGAACCAATGTCATGTTGATTTAAGTTTTGATTTGTTCACGGTTTCACGGACAAGTGACTTTCTGACGTAAGTTTCGTTGGTTTCAAATCGCAGCTTTGGAGTTTATATAGAAAATATTAAAATTAAATAACGTAGAAGCAAATGACTTATCAATAGCCCATATTCGTGGTTTCACGGTTGCGTCTTATAAACAGACCTTACACGATCATTATTAATGCCATTACCAAACTGACATTTCTAAGCAAATGTTCTTCACATCTTTTTTAATGTGAATTGAAGCAATGAACGAGAAAATGAGTTCAGTTCAAATCTGCAAAAAGACTGAAAATCGGTCAAAACCTTCCAGTGATATCAACTTTTGCACAAATTCACTGTTTGCCTTGAGATTGGTTGCCTAGCAATGCACCCAGCTGCATTGCTGAAAAAACTGCGTGGAGTCAAGAGCGGGATCAAGGTGACCTTGCTCCATTTTACAAATAAATTTGTATTAGCAAGGAACACTACACAAAGATCACACGCTGATTTCGATGAAACATGTCATTGCAAGAACGTTTAAAATGATGAACATGGACACCCACCTTACCTGCAACCGTTAAGGTTTAACTTGTATTTTTTGCTGTTTTTCGGTCTTAGAACTCCTGTGCGCTGGCTTGCCCGTATCACACCCAGTAATTGGTCTTGCACCATTATGCTAAATAGTCTCATTTAGTTGTGGTTGCAGTCCGACCTTGGTGAAACGTATCACTACAGGTACGTTAATAATAATGATAATAATAATAGGACAGTCTAAGTTGCAACCAAATATGCGTTTAGCTGAAGGCCGCGTTGCAGGCAAGCATGCGTGCAGAGCGCCTATTTAATAACAATACAAATTGTGGCGTCCGTTAACAGCTGACACTGCTGCGCAGTACTGGCCTACAAGTATTATAAATTCACTTTTCAAAAAATAAATTCTCTTAAGGCATCTGATAACACTTAGATAAAATGCATTATTTCAGATCAAGCCCGTCCAACAAATTTCTCCTTTACGGGAAGCCTGTGTTAGCTGGACAAAATGTTATAAAAATCACATGTGCTCCAAATACTCGTACAGCCGCCTTTCATCCCTTGTACTTTCCCTACTCTCTCAGTAAAATACTAAACAATTTGATGACAACTGAAATACAAAAAATACCTTGAAAACTTTGTCTCTCTTAAAAAGTTCAGTTAACCCCAATGGGACATGTCTGATGCTCACCTGAAAAATGAATTGTGATCCCGTGCCATAAATTATTCACAACGATAAAATTACAGATACCATTCCTTCGTATAATTTATTATGCGGGATTTTTAGACCAGTTTTTATAGGAATATTGGCCTATATCCTGGATGTGAAACCGCAATTGTTGAAAAATGTTTGCTAGTGGCGTCATATTATTTTAGAGAAACTAAGGCTAAAATATATATTTGTGGTTAATTTTTTAGCCATTTATGTTTATCATGTTCTTTTAATAATTTTATTTTAACTGGATGTGTAAATGTAGATTAAGGCCTGAATTTAAATCAGTGTCAGGGTCAGCGACACTGTTAATTGGTCCTGACAACAATGTAACTGCAGCTACAGTCAACAATAAAGATGTTTCATGACGAAGCATTAAAATACCACCTACGTCACCTTTTCTTTTGATTCAATTATTAGTTTGTACATTTACGTAGTAATGAATTTTAATGAAAAACCTTTATTAATTGCTGCAACTTTACTGTTGTTTTCTCATTGATTGAACAAACTATATTGCTGAGCAGCCAGCCACTAGGCACATCATTCTTTTTGTACTTCAATAACTCTGGAAATGTTAGCCCGATTTTGTTTCTTTTAGAAGATTTGAAATTAGCTGGTTGTCGGATTAATTTCTTTGCCACACACAAACTTTCTATCTTTTTTATTTAAAAAAAATTTAAATTTTCGAAAACCGTAGCCTATTGGAGCGTACGAAAGTGACAAAAACGTACATACATGTATGCAGATATGCTAATATCACCCTGTGTATGTGCGATTTCTGTTAGGTTGAGGGCATTATTTTTTTGTGACAAACTAAGGATTTATGATGGCTGGCGATTTTGAAACCACACAGAGAGTTTCAACTCCTCATGAACAATCAGCTTTAAAGTGAAATGATTTCGTACCTGAAACCAATCCGTCATCTCCAATAAGCTCTTAAGCAGACCAAGGGATTTTCACATTAATCCCTGCTGTCTATGTCGATGAAGAATGACAAATTTACCATTACAACATGCTTTGCGAAAAGCTTTAACCTCTTGATTAAGGTTCTTAATTATATTTTTTTCTCGAGTAATAGCTGAAAAAATTGAAAAGTCTTAAACTTTCATTTCTTTCATAGGCGATATCTTAACATACTTAACTCTGAGTGAAATGTTGCCAAATAATATCTATGCACAAATAGCGACCAGAGCAATCGAATCTGTAAGAACGTATATTAAATTCCTAACAGCTGCATGCCTGAATGGTTTGCAAACTTTCGTTCTTAGCAAACTCCAAATCTTATTTAAGGTTTCCAGCTTCGCAAATGTTTCATTTTGATGCAACGCACTAAAGCGTGTGTGGTCTGAAAACAAATACCGTTCCATCTGGTATAGCAATAGTTATGACTGCCAACTGTGAATTCGTTTAGGGAATGCCTTTATGATCCCTTCCTCTTTGGAAAAGCACATAAAATTGGGAAGTTAAAAATAGTGAAAAGTTAGAAGGTACCAGGAACCAAATTTACTATCCCAAAAACTGTACTATGAAATGAAACTGAGAAATATGCAATAAATGGTAATAAAATGTATTCCGACATCGTTTTCATTGCTTTCCTTGTCACTGATACCTCGTTCTAGTCTATCCAATTTGCCTTTCTAACATTGGCAGCTGTTGGATCTCCATATCAAATCAACAGTCCCATTCCCATCGATTCATCAGTTGTAACTAGTTTTAAACTACATGTAGTTTTAAAAATCCCAAACATTTTCAAATGTACTTAAATTGAAGCGAGATTATTTCATGAATCCTCACACCACTATAACTAAGAGGAAAATTATGCATGAAAGCAAAATATTATTTTATATTTAAATTAACAGAAAACCATCAATCAATTAAGCAAAGCAAAGCGTTCCATTCAACGTATTTTTGTTCCGATGAAAAGTTTAGATAACTATCCAGGCAATAATTTTGAGGGACCGTCCATAAAAAACAACCTATGTTGGACGAAGTTTGGGTTTCAGCGAAACCTGTCCCTATATATGAAACCTTATTGAACGCTATTAAAAAATGATGTGCACCATCCTAGACAGTAATACGTTTATTTTATCACCTAAACATGTCAATATGTCATGGAAAAACAGATGATCGCTGATGAGGCCAAGCGGACTTGAATGGTGTAACAAAAGTAACTTCTCGAAAGGTTAGGAGGGGGAGAACTAGTACTATAGAATTGTATTCTACATCCAAATATGTGTTTGAATTGCATAGGAATTACGGTTACAAAAACCTATAGCCGGTGCACATTTTAAAATATCCGGTGTATATTAATGCAATTTTAAAATACGAAAATGGTCAGAATATTCCTGCCTTTTCAGATCCGCACCTAATTATATTGAGGTTGATAGTAATCAAATTATACATATTGCACGTTTGTATTTCTGTGAATTTGTTTACTGTGAAATGTTTGGAAATTAACAATCACTAGGACAATGACGCGTGTCCTTCGCTGAATTTCCATGACCACATTCGTTAATACTGACTTTTCAGGTCACTACGACACCGATTTTCAACAAAACAACACAAGAAAAGATAATAACGGGATTTTACCCGAGATCCCATGATCGGAACCCTGACATTTTAAGATATTACACCGTTTATGTATTTTATAATAACTTTAAGGGCTGGTAGCAATAACAAAAGTTAAGCAAAATCCAAGGAAAAGCATTGCACCACAGCAGATTAGCCGCAGACGGCTATAGTTTCAAAAGTGTTCGGCAGGCGATGGCCTTTCCTACTCTCCGATTTGAGTGTATTTTAAGTCCACTTTGGGGAACATGGGGCAGCCCTATCCCGTTCATGCGTTTCAAAATAGAACTCAGCAAAAAAACCAACAAACAAAAAACCATAAATAAATAAAATAACAGAAGTCGCTGCTATCGTGGCTTGAGTATAAGGAAACAACTGGAAAAGACATTAGTGGCAGTGAGTTCTCGCCACTGAATTATCCATCAGTAGTCTAAAACAAACATGACAAGGAACGGTGACGTGCATAAAAAGCGATAAAAAACGTGCATCATATCGTTGAAAAACACTTATTGTTTGAACAAGTAGGACGTAATTTTCAACTACGACAAAGGAGCAAAAACTGATTTTTAGCACATTAATATTGCTAGTCCATAAAGTTGTAAGTGCTCCCTTTTCCTCCACCCCCTTCCGTCAATCGAGGAAGCAATTGGAACACACATGAACTTGTGGAATAGAAATTAACTGTGCCACTAATGCAAGGTTTGTAGTAATCAATAACCTTGAGTGGATGTAAAGTGAAGAACAGCTATTTGAACACTAAATGCTGTAGATATTCAAGGAAAAATAAATATATTTTTTTTTGCACTTTAAATGTATTTGGCACCTTTAAAATGCCCATAACAATTACCGTCATATTTCAATACCAAGTGACGTCAACTTCATATGTACACTAGATGTCGAAATGTAACGAATGCTCGAACAATAAAGTTTCTAGTTAGCAAAAGCAAGCCTGTTTTGAAAAGTGCATTTTAGTTTGAATTTGAAATTTCTTTTAACTAATACCAATAGAGGAAACTCTGAAAATGTAGTTATAAAGCATTTTTTAATGACCACGAAGATGGAATTTTACTGTATTTTCCAGAAACGGTGATAATTAGAACACATCTGTGAATACAATTAATAATTGAACGTAGCGTTGCAAGAGACATTATGTTAAAAAAACCGTTGATAATTACAGCTGGAAATTTTGGGAAAATTTTACTGGTTTAAAAAAAATAATTTTAAGAACTCCCAAAAAGATACCAAAGAAAAATTATTGCTAATTTGTTTTCTAAGGTGTATGAAGTTTTTTTTTTTAGAATTTGAAAATATCCTGTTTTTTATAAAAAAAACCAATTAAACCTAAAAAACGTTATCTAAACATATTTCAGGTAAATCTAAATACATTTGGCTATAATCAAATTAAACCAATTATAGTAAAACCTCCAAGATACATGCATGTAGAATGCCTACCTACACGTACATGTATGCTGACCGATTTTTTATCATCCCTTGAAAAAGCCTACACAGCTAATATTATATATTCTAAATTAAAGAACTTGTAAGAATAAATAAAAGTTAATGCAATTTCTTAATAAAAGCGATGATAATTCATTTTGTTTAAACTGTAAAAATTGAAGAAAAAGTATTGTTAAAAGTTTTTTCTATACACGAATTGACCACCTGAGTGACGTGACACTAGTTAAGAGGAGTTTTCATAACATGTCTTGACCAAGATGTACTATAAAACTACATACAATGCACTTTTCGAAATTAACATCACTGCACGTCTATGCACGTGCAACATGCAATCCAATATAGAGGGTAGGCCCATTAACGGGTTCTGAAGATAAACTGGCTAGTTGACTGCAAGACATGTTGTTCTAGTTTGGAAGACCGGAAGGGGAGTGTGCACGCATTCCAAAGCGAAATACCAGATTGTCGTCGCCTCACTCCAATGTGTGCTCAGCTAGTCGAAGACGGTTACATTATGTCCCCTGGACAGAATGCAAGTATTTTAATTAGCCGGTGCTGCAGGGCAACAATAAACAGATCTCTCAGTGCCACAGTTTTTGCAAGCAAAAAAACTTCTATCTTTAGCGGGATCGAGCATTTACTGCACTCTTAAAAATTCTTAAGAAACCCTCTTTCACCAGGTTAACGCGTGCATTTTATCTGTCAGAGGACGCGTGTGGGGAAGGAAGTACAACCTCACGTGTTCACGAGTTACACTGGCAAACGTGTATTGTTATTCTTTCATCTGCAAACACGACTTTTAAAAAGCGAAGGCAAAAAAAAGAAAAATTAGGTCCGTGTGTTTTTGCAATATTGCACAACCATTGATTTTTTACTTTACTCACGATATTATTGGCTCAATTTGTCAATTTTCCATGTTTAGTTTTCGATATAGCTAAACAGAATAATTTCGAGAAATAATAGATATGGAGTTTACTGGCGGGCGATGAATTCTACATGTACACGGAAAATATGTATTGCGAGAAAAAACTGATCCAAACCATAAGTATCTATACGCCTTATGCTCTTCCGTAATTAAGAGCCTTCATTTTTAATAGGTCTTACGTCTGCCATGTTACATCAGTGATATTGCGAAAAATATCTGTCACGTGATGTTGCAACTCAGTGAGGTTAATAATATCATTATATATGAGGTTTACTTTAATCGTAATATTGAAAAAGTTAGTGGTTGCTATGGTCGTTTAATTTTTTTCCCGAATTGGGGTTTTACCCCACCCCCTTTTTCCGCACGGGTCTGCAGTCCCTGTACCTTCTGCATCTACTACTATAATTTACTTGACCTGGGTTGACCTATCTCAATATTTTTTTCAGAATCAGGCTTTATCAGAACTTTAAAAATGTACACTTGAGCTGGTGACGTAACTGACGTTGGGTCCACATACGGAGTCCACGTGTCACATCAAGTTAAACAATGTTTTCGCCATCCCAGGTAGCACACCGTCTCACGTCGCGAAACGACGTCTTTTCGATGGGATAAAGGAAGTCAAGTCAGGCACGTGACCGTCATGTTTTCACAATAAATGACATCAACTATCAACCTGAAAGTAGGTCACGTTTAAATCAAAATTTGATGTCTATGATAAGTCATTCAATCTTAGACCTTATGATTAATAGCTAATGGCCTTAACTCACGATTATGAAAATCATTTAAATGACGTTATTTGAGGACGTTGATGCAAATAGATCGCTCAACTAGCAATAATAAAGTTTTACAGAACAATTGGTTGAGACTTTTCGGATACCCTGTAAAGTAGAAGGCATTCTAATTGCAAAGAACATATTCGCTGAATTCGTTTTAGGAATATACATTAGTAAGCAATAAAGAAACATTATTGCCATTTCAATTTTTTGAACAAATAAGTTTTATACCCAAGCTATGGATTTTTAATAAAGAATAAAACGCCACAGGAAGTGTTTCTAAATCTTGACTTTTATTTATTTTTTGTTTTTTTTGGGAAGAATGGAGGTAGAGGGGGGAGGAAGCACAAATCTTTTCATTTTGTAGTCAGGTTTTCGAGACACTCAATTTCCTGCGGTGTTTTATTCTGTGTTAAGAATCTATAGCTAGGGCATTACATTTTTATTTGTTAAAAATAATTGAATTGACATCGGCGTTTTCTTCGTTACAATATTCCTAAATAATTCAGCGAAGATGCGCGGATGCCGGAAAGTGTCATGGAACGCAGGGATTGAAATTTGTTTAAAAACATATCCACAATTCCACAAAGATTGAACTTTTAGCACACATCTTCATTTGTTGTAGAATTTTATTGAATACATTTCTAAATACTTTCTTCTTTGCATTTTCCATAACTAACAATTGTAAAGGAATCATGGACGGAATTCTTTCTTGGAATAACGGCTCCACAAATGATTAATTTAAACTTAAAGTTACTTAAAGTAATTATTTGCTTCAAATACATATTATAATTGCTAATTATTTTTTAATGGGTATTATTGGGTCCACTTGGTGACTAGGGCCTGGGTTATTTATAAAAATTTTACGGATGGGCATCGGAGGTTGCATATAAAGTTTTCAATTTATTTTAAGTTTTTGCTTGCAAATAAATTGGGGCATTTTTAAATGTAACTCCGAACATAGTGGATAACCAATTCTCCACGGAGCAAAATAAATTTTAAGCAAAAATGTGTGAGTGATGATTTTCAAGCATGGTGACATCCATCAATATAACATTGAAATCGATTTATAAAGAAAAAATTCAGCATAGTATAAAATGTATTGCTTAATTATAAGTATGCTCATGAAAACATTTGTCAGTAATAATAACAATTTATAATGGGATCACCAATAATTAATTTTATTTATTTTTATTGGCCAAATGAGGACGCAATCGTTGTGTGCTATGCGCGTTTTCTTTTTTGTTCAAAAAAGGAATACCGAAATAACACATGGTACCTAAATTGAAAAACTGTAATGCTGTGTTTAATTAACTTCGACACGATAGACAAAAACACGCTAAACTTTGCTATTACGGGTCAAACTCCGCCCACCGATGGATAAAAAACGCGATTTTTCAGAGTTTTCGAGAGATGGGCAAAGGTGTTCTTTTAATTGTTGTGGTATATCTATCAAGGTAGGCGGAGCTTGTCCTTATTTAGGTTGATCGTGTCGAAGGAAATAAAACAGCATTAATTACATAATTGCAGGTTAAAATAATGCGACATTTGATATCAATTTTCTTCTATGAAGGACGTTTTCCAAAATGACATGTTATTATATCATGATAGGCGGAACCTTACCTATTAACTACACCAGCGTAATATTCTGTTAATTAGTGCATTTTTTAAATGGTTGAATTGCAACATAAGATGACTGCTTACTAGATGAATGCCAACTTTATCGATGCGTCGCCAGTTGAAAAGTTATTCACAATAAATTTTCGTTTTTCCTTAAATATTTTTATGAAAATAGCATCCATTGATACTAAAGTAGCACTTTCAAACCGATAGTTTACGCTACCTGCAATTGCAAAACCACGACGTAAAAGCCTGGGTGGAAAGTTGAATATGGTCATTAATAAGAATATATTTGCCACAACCGTAAGCTTATTGACAGTGCCACACATGGCAACCTTTAGAGAAAGCCAAATACTTCTGCATACAATCCAACATGGTGAAAATGTGTTATGCATGTACATGTATGTAACCTGTGCAGTAGACCAGGACCGAACATGACTTAGGTCAGGTGATCTTGGCAACGCATCTCAATTTTTCTCTTTCGCTACAAATAGATATAGCTCAAAACATGCAAGTCAAATTAAAGTAATTAAAGGGCATTAAAAATTTCTCTAAGAATATAAAGTGCTCGCGAATTTCCATCTGGATCACTATTTCGCTGACCAATGTTCACGCTGAATATCATTCAGTGTATTGCAAAGGGCTTATGTCCTGTGTAGGAACTGGTCTTCTTGACTTCTATATACTTTATTACGAATCGGCGGATATTATTGCGTAAGAATGATTTTTATTTTTTGTTGATAGAACCAAAATAATGTATTGACAGGAAGCCTTCAGCGCTCGACTTTAGCCTAGTTAGATTGTGTGCTGATAAGAATTGAAAAATGAATACCGTAAACTTATTATTGTTTAAGATTGGCCCACGAGCATCGAATTTCCCTAATTAATAGTTTTATTTATATTAATGGTCATTTCGTTAACCAGTGAAAATTGCAGATGTGTGCAGGCTAAGGTGCTATTTATAACTGACAAAACATTGATTATCACCTGTCACAGATAGCCTTTGATGTGACTATAGTCATGTGAATTTAGAGCTAAATACAAGTCAGCTTTGCAAGAGTAACTGAGCTTTGCTTGCTCGATTTTTTCACTATAAGCAAAACCGGAGTATTCTGGGTGACTTTTAAAGCAATGCTTTAAAACCAAATTGTCTTCGATAGCTTTACATTTATTTTTACACACAGACAATTGCAAAATAAACTCAATGATACTGTAGCTTATTGCTGCATTTCGTTGAAAGGTTGAGTTGTTTAAGAGCCATTTTAAAAACATTTTTTTAATTTTAAATTTTTTCAAAGTATTCTTTGCATGCTTTGTAAATGTTTGTTCAGCTGATACAAAATGAGTGAAAGTTCCGTGCTATGCCGAGTTTGCTCATAATGTTATTATGTTGTTTTATTATGTTGTCTTAATTGCATTACTTAAATGAAACAGCAGCTCATTCTGGAAATCGTGGCTTATTACTTGATTTTGTGAAATGTTAATTATAGTTGTGTGGTAATTAAGTATAATGCTTGCATTGTTCTTATAACTGCATTTTCATTTAACAACATAAACTGTTCTGTGAGTGCCAAGTTATTCTTCTTTAAGTTCTCAGTAACAGAGAGGCATTGTTTGACAGTAAGTAATTTTATTAGTTAGATTCGAGGTATGCATTTCAGTTCTCTTCTGAAAATCAACTGAAAAAGATGCTGTGAATTGCATTCTTTACACATTTATCTTGCAAAGAATTTTCACAGGTAAGAAATGACATACTTTGTTTTTTGAATTGAAAAAAAACGATATTCCAATTGTACTTATTTTAAAATTACAATAACCAAAGATTCAATTACAATCTCTGCATTGAAGAGGACTGATTTGCTTCACAATAAACATAAAAAGAGAACATTTCATACTATTGTTTTACTTTGCCAACCGCATACCTGTTCGACGGGGAGAGTCATAGGCAACGTTTTTTAAAACATTATGTTGTAGTCTCATGAGTTTCATTTTTAAATTAAGATCATGACACCAGATGAAGCTCTTTATTGTTTATTGTTAAGCTTTTCCTTGGTTGATCAGTACTATGTGATTAGTGTTACATTAATATCCTTCCAATTTTCTCATTTCAAAGTATCCTATTAGGAAATTTAACATATTTTAGTTGCAATTTAATAATATTTTTATTTACGAAGTATTATTTATCTATTTTTCTTTTTAACCAAATAAACATTAGTGTGCAGCTATGGATGATCATAACGAGTCAGTACCAGCTAAAAGGTAAATGTCAACAAAATTATCATATGAATATTCTAAGACAATAATGAGCTGAGCTTACTTATATGACATTCATTCTAGTTCCAAGCATTCATCTATTATAATAAACAACAATCGAGTTGGTTGGTTTTCATATTTAAGCTTAAATTGGATGAATAGATTAATATGGAAAGCTTCTAGACAAAGTTTCGAAGCTCACGATACAGAGAAAATTGTTGTCTATGGAGGAGTCGCTAACAGCAGTCAAAGGTGCGATTTTGTAAAATTGTTTGCAGATGTCAATGTTTCATAATACTAACATTAGGGACATTATTATAATCTGTTATTTTAGGTTGTTAAACTTGTGGAATACGGAAGTAGAGAAACATGGGGCCAAAGAGGCTTCTTTACAGAGGTCGATATATCAATTCAGCAAGTGTAAACTGATTTTAGGAAGTATTATGATGGTCTTGTCTTCAATTTTCGCTTTTCTTGGCCCAGTAAGTTATTATTAAGATTAGGCATTATTTGATGTTGGGGATATTTAATCTTTAATCAGAAATAATTCACTCATTAATTATTTACACGGTGCTAGTCAACATTTTCCCCCATAAAATTGTTCATAGGATATATGGTAATTGTGATAATATCATTGTGTGGGAATTGCTGTACGAGAAATCCAATTGTGTCATATAAATTGAAAATTAACGATGATATCTCGCTACCCATGTAGGCTTAAACAATTTTTTTTAATTATAAGGTTATGAAGTATAATTTCAGGTCTAAATCGATGACCGTCTTATTTTATTATCATTACTGAAAGTGGCAAAACAAGAATTATTTCCTGAAGCTATATAATTATAAACAGCATTTTATGCAAGCTGTACTTAATTTCTGAATAATTATAATTTAATATAATAAGATATAACATAACTAGAGAAAAATAATCTAATTTCGGATGAAACGTGACATTCAAAGTAACTTACTTTATGCCGAGTTTGCTCATAATGTTATTATGTTGTTCCCAAGGTCTCAAATAATGGAAAAATATTAAATGAGTGTGTTAATTACATCACTTAAATGAAACTGCAGCTTATTCTGAATCTTGTGGGTTATTACTTCAATACTTCATTGTGTGGTTTTTGCATTGTTCTTCAATTCAATTCAACACAGTACCCTACTAGCTGCAAGTGATTTACCATGTGGTAGGGGGATGTAATCCATCAACCCAATATGGTTAGGTGATTGCCACCTCAATAGGGTATACACCGACATCATTGTAAAATTGGATTTCCTGCAGCTTAAGGCTGTTTTTTGGAAGAGCATTCCAACGTCGTATGGCATGCAAGCAAAATGACCAGTAGTACGGATCCAAATGGGTTCGGAGTTCCATAAGCTGGTTGGAATGAAGGTTTCTACCACCTCGGTAGTTACGTTTAAAGATTCCCTTCACCAAATTACAATTACCTGATAAGGTCTCCCGCCTTGATAGGTCTCCCATTGTAGATCCTTGATCATTTGGGTGACGCTTTCCTCTCGCTGGTATTTACCAGTTACAAATCTAGCAGCTCAATGCGGCACCATTTCTACCTCCGGCTTCCGACCATCATTGGCGTAGCTAGGATTTATTTCTGGGGGGTGCAACTGCCCTTAATACATCTTAATACATCACGTTAATTTTTTAATTGTTAATTTTTTTGCAGGGGTGAGGAACGCCGTAGGCGAAAATTAAAAAAAAACTACATTCGGAATATATAATTTTGGTTAGGAATTTTATGGAAAAAATGCTTGCCAATAAAATACCTTTGAATAAATAAAAGCCACAGGCAAAAAATGTGAAAAAGTTGATAAGAAAATCAGGGGATTTTTCCGATAATTTCACGCCCAATTTGTCCACCAATACCATTAGTTTTAATAATGGAACACTGTAGGCGAATAATTTGAAAAAGTTCATTTAGTGTTGGATTTTAGCTTCAAAATTTGTACAAAATTTTATTACGTTTTTTTAAAATGCCATTTGATTAAAAAAATGCATAAGCACCATTTCTTAAAACCAAAGATTTTGGGATATATTCCTAAATAAAATGCTTGGAAAGTTAATTTAGAAAAATAGATTAAAATCATAGATATTGGCCTGAAACTCGAGCATTCAAACGAAATATATTTGAACGTTATAGGCAAAATATTTTGAAAACAAAGATCAAATATGATGGGTTTTATAATAGGTTTTTATACTAAATGTTATTATTATTATAATTGTTTTACTGAAGGCAAAACATTTTACAAAAATAATTACAAGTTGTGGATTTTGCCTTTAATTCTCACAAGAAAAGTACATTTTGTCTGCAATTCCAGTATAAAATTTTCTCAGAAAAAGTATTAATTAATAAGGCCCTACCTCAGCTACATATGGGTCCATCCTTGCACAGCCTCATACACTGTCCAATGAATTATAGTTTAGCCATTGTTTAATTTTTTTAGCGAAAACATATTATAAACCATGGAATTTAGAATACATTTTTACAAATTGCTTTTTTTACCCAGAAAATATGGAAAAAAATGACTATGGTGTAGAAATTAAACATGGTCATATATGAATTTTTCTATTTATGGATATATCCTTAATTGGCCACAAATAGACCTACATGTATATGGCCATATATGTCTATTCATATGCATATATATATATAAATATTTTTAAATGTAGTTTGCTTCATTGTTTTTAAAATTTAAAGACCAATATGCTAGTTGGTTGTTTATTTGTATGATGATTAACAGATGCATTATTTATTTGTTGTTGTTGTTTTATTTAAATAGCTTAAGTAAAAATTTAAGTTGTGAAAAATTTGACCAAGGTTCTGATTTTGAAATCGTTATTAAGCGTTGATGATGACCTGTCTATTTCTTGATAGGATGAAAAGTGCAGAAATGGGAAAATTGATATCTATCATTAAATAAAACAAGACCCTGTACAAGGGAGATATAGGGGGTGAACTCTACACTTTTTTTTCTGATAAAAGAATTTAAAAATGACCATAGAAACCGCCAAAAATTGTTTGCATTTCGACCAAATCTCTTAAAGTGCATATAATACCTTATCATAGCATCTGTAAGGACTCTGCCACCCAGGCGGAGACCACTAGAGTCAAAAACGCACTCCAAACGCAGAGTTATAAATGCAGGTAGGGTTTATTTTCCCCAAAACACTGACGGTGGGCTAAGCACGCGGACTTACGCGACAACTCCACGCTTCACTAGGACAGCTTGTCCCCGCAACGTAGTACAACCAACCCCAAGACTGGGGAGCGACGAAATGCCCCGAGCTCCGGGTTACCGCCATACTTATACCGCACAAACTATGTGCGGCATCTCCGGTCGACCCT
>JAQIXS010003491.1:0-18014 GCA_034700785.1 Rossiulus vilnensis | reverse complement strand
CATTTCGCTATCTAGTTTTCATTAGCTTTTATGCGTTAGTGTTTATGCGAGTTTTCGAAAGATACGAGAGTACAGTGCTCATAACGTGGTATTTCTCAAAATCGATTTACATTTCTACCAGAATTTGCATTTTCGTTTTACTACAGACAAAACTGCATGCGTATTCTAGATTGGCTAATTTCATAAAAAGCTGGATTTCTTGTAAATAAATACAAATTGGTAAAATATAAATTATAAAACATATAAAATATAAATTGGCAAAATGCATAGTTGTTTAAAGCTTTGTAGATGAATTAAGGATATAAAAATACAGGCAATTATGCCAAAAGTATGGACACGTTTTGAACGGTTATGATAAGTTAGTGGCATCTCCTAAATGCTATGTGCTAAAGTGCTAAATCAATAAATTTCTCGTAAATGCAGTAATTTCAGCTATATGTTAGCTGTACTTTTTTTTTTTTAAATCGCTGGAATGTATCATAGAGATGAATGTACACGTGGTCAAAACTAATATAAACATGAACACGTATACTGTATACTATAAGGCATGTAGGAATGGGATGAATAGGAGACAAATGCCATCGTTCAAATGTTTGCTATAGCCTTCTCGTCTTCAATTACTGTACACTTTCCTGTTCATGCGAAGGTATTTAATGTCGTAGGGAAAGCCTCTTCGTTTCGTATGCCACTAAACGTTTTGGAGCCAAAATCGGAAAAGTTTTAACACATTTTTAATGATGGGTGAAAAGCGAATGAAATGTTCCTACATTAAAACATTATTTACGTTTATTAATTTTTTAATATTCGGTCATTGCAGCTATATAGGTTTAGGTGCAAGTGGCCAATTTAGATAGTGAAGTTGAACTGCGTGCAACTGTAACAGTTTAGATAATTGACTTCTTCGCGTCATTAATAATTAGTAATTTAAGAATTCGCCATTTCGCTTCTGAAGAAGCGAAATGGCGAATGTACTAATTTGCAAGCGCTCGAACTGAAATACATTTGTTGAATTAAATGAAACGAAATCGACATTAATGCCGTCTGCGGCATTGAAATGCGCGACATGACAATCGCAAGCCTAATTGGAAAAATACCTTCCTCGTCTTATTGTGCTAATTAAAAAAGTGTAAGCGCCAGACTACTGAAGGGATTACAGTGGGGAGAAAATCTCAACGCCGAAAATGAGATAATCACATATTTTGTTATTGAATAAATTGTTCTTGCTTTCACCTAGGAATAAGAAGTTTTGTCTACCAGAGGCCTCCAGCAGCTCGGTTTGAGAATTTATTGCCATCCTTGTCATGATCGAGACAAACAAAAATAATAATGTTCTGGGTTTTATCAATGTTCGCCGTTGATTGCACAAAAAACACTAAATCGAGAAAACTTTAAAGGCGACTGGCTTTTTGGACGAATGGTTGCTGCAGAAGAGAAATTGTAAATTAGGAACAACTCACTTGGGGGGATGAGCAGGGTGAACGTTGGATGGCATTTACGAATGCCAAGGCAAAATCTGCTTTTTTGAGCAAGAACGATTCATTCAAATAACAATGAAATAATTCTTTTCTCTGTTTTATGCATTTGATTTATTTGGTATCAAATATAAGTATAAGATTACTAAAATGTCACACAATAGAGAATTTTTCGAATGTTTCGCAAAGCCGTTATCTCTCTCCCTCTTGAGGTTTCAGTTTTTAAAAATGGTCAGTGATCAGGAGTATTTAAATTATGTTTCGGTGAAGGTAGCCGCAAGCAATGATAAGTCGCCTTGCTGATACAAGAATACGTAGATACAAGTAGCGCCCCTCCGGGATCCTTAATGAACATAGATTACTAAATAAACAGGCCAAATAAAATGCAACTACATTATTACACTTGCCTGCTTTGTCCAAATTGTTTTCTTGGCTTATTTGATTATGGGAAATGCCGTGCATTCCCACGTGCATTTTGGCCGCACAAAATGACCAGGGTGCAGTTGGAAGGTCCCTGCTGCAATCAACTGCCAGCATATAGGCCTACGTTCCAAAGACAATCTACCTGAGTTGAAAGCTAAGGTATTTTCCCTTAACGGTAATTGCTTGGTTGGCAAGTTCTTGAACCAAAGAACCACCGTACTCATAAAAATGGTGGAAAGTTTTCCAGGTCGTCTGATCAACTCTGCAAAATTGCAGCGAGATACCGTCCTTCATTTCCACGACCGTAGCGTGACACTTAAACTTAAGCCAAGAACATTGAGCAGGGCCATTATCCCCGGCGGAGTGTTGTTTACGGACCCTAACCACTGCGCAAATAATCCCATATTCAAGGTTTCTTCTTAATACGACTATTGATCTGAAATTACGCTCGACTTAGCAGCACCTGGACGATGCTAAGGTGGAGTTTCTATAGACTGCGTTTAGATCCCCAGGTTTAATCCAGCGAATCTTTTTCGTTTGTGGGATGGGGGCTCTTCTGGAAAACACTTGGCCATAGACACTGTTTGATGGCATCTATTTCGTCGCTGTTTATGCGTTTTCCGATTCACAGGAGTAAATTCACTCGCTGTTTTTAATAGATGCTGTATCCTCACCGCATCTCTCCTGAGTTATTATTGACAAGCTTTGAGCGGGGCTGTAAAAGCCTCGTATTTTAGCATTTTCAATTACTATTCGAAAGTGCATTCCAACTTTCCACTGGTCGTCAATACCCTCTGCGACGTTCACGTCGTAATACTCGAACGAGGGCATGCTTGGATTGTCGTGTTCGTGCCCTTCTGGGCGTAAAGTTGGTCAGCTTGATTCATGAAGCTCGTATTTCTCACTATGTGGTGGCTTTCTATTATTTTTTTCAATTTCATTTTCGAAACTACTGAACGGTGAGTAATGCAGTGGCGTGGCCTGGTCAAGCTTTGGTCTGTTTCCATGCGAATTTAATTTTTGTGATGCATATTTATAAACATTTCATTCGGACATGCATGGACTTGTCAATTAATTTATTCAATGGAAAACCCATAGATTTCGTCATGCAGTGATTAAATGGCTTGATAATGATAGCATTAATTGCTGAATACAAGCGTGCTATCCTGCTTCGTTGAAAATATTTACACTAAACGCATTTGCTAATGGAAGAACGATTGGAAAATCTACATGTACAGTATTTGTCTACAGTAGGCTATTCATTCACGCCACGAATATTTCACTCTACGGATGTTTTTGATGGATTTTTCGGTGTGTTTTTTCAGTAAACTTGAATAGCTTCCAAATCATTTCTTAATTTTTGATAACTGGATGTAATGCAATGCGCATACATGTCCTGTACATGTATGTTTGTAGGGGTATTCAGGGTTGAGCAATTACAAATGAACTCTTTTCGAGAATACCTCCCTGCTTGAACAAAATGGATGGAATCCATTTCCTTAAATAGCCTTTGAGAGGTAATAGGCTTTTCTCCTTGGTGGAATTACCACTGAGAGGTTAAGTAAAATATATTGAAAAACTGCGCCACACAATTATCGAGAAAGAGCAGGTGTGAGCATTCCAAGTGGATTTTTTTACCGGAAGTGCAACTCTTCCTATTTAACGATGACAATGATGAGCGTTTTCTGCAAACCCTTCCAATTTTCATCTTGGCTCGACTGCGCTCCTGTTTCAGTCGTTTGCATTTGCGAATTGAAAAAAAAAAATTAATCGGAGTACTTCTAATCCATATACTTTTATCCTTCACCCTGCACTTGCGTTTGGAGACAGTGATTGGATGCAGGATCAATTTGATAAAAAAGCAGCTGAAGCAAGATGTAACGTTTCTACTTTTTTATTGCTTCCTAGAACTGGATTATGCTTTAAAATTCTTGAGCCTTCAATTGCTCGCTCTTGAAACAATACCCCTTTAAACGCGGTCAATTCGGTTAAATCGTTTTAAAGACATTTGGTTAATGGAGCGAAAACCAACTGTTTTACTTCGCATATTCTTCTCTCAAGCTACGCTAAACAAAAGACTGAGGTTTGGCAGCCTAATTTTCAAAAGCTCGCGCGTGGGTGCTCTAATTTATAAGCCCTGGGAGACTTGCAAATTGCACCACCTGTATTTCATCTAAACCGCATGGCTTAAACTTGAATGCAATTCGCCGTACATCACCTACATCAGAGAGTTTCAAACTAGGCCAAATTGTTGCTGCCGTTTTGAAAGTTATTTGATAGCGTGGAAACAAGTACCTAATAAGTTACGTTCCTGGAATCTCCTGCGTCAGATGAAATGGAATTTGCCTCATTCATGAATAAAATGATGAGAGCTTGCCATGTGGTCATCTCATTAATTATGAGTGCCGTGGTACTGGTACTTCAAAGTGGAATAAACCGAAATAGTTGACTCGTTTTCTGGCGAATCTAGCGAGGAAACGAAAAATGCGAATTTTGAAACACGATTACACAAATGCAGATAAGAGTTCGGTTCGCGAGCATCTGAGATTAAAAAAGGTATTGTTACTTTTGCATTAGTAATCTCATGTGAATTCATTGACAACGTATACGACGGAACTATCATTATTTGAAATGCATTTAAAAATAAGTGAAAATGTTTGACGTCACTGGTTGCGCCCCTAAAAATATACATTAAGATAAGTGTACCTATTTATAATTTTCAGGGAAAGGGGGGTGGGAGTGGGTGGCTCTTAGAACCCGCCTGTATATAATGAATGGCGCTTTTGAAAGCTCGCTCCTTCTAAGTTTAAGAATTTGACTCCGCCACTATATATGAACAAATCGATCCTCCTTTTTTGGAATTCACGCTATACCCAATTATGGTTTTAAACTACATTTTCAATCAAACGAAGTTGATTTTTTTTGTCTCCATTGAAGTGAAAATTTCTCTGATTACTGTGAGCAAATTTCTTATCGCCCTATCAAAAAATTAAAAATAAATGATGCATCTTATTCTATTGTGTCCGCTGTTTTGATTAAATTAGGAAAGATGAGGTTGTTATATAATATCTATTATAATTCCTGCTTATTCTAATCATTCTTTTGAACATCTGCTTGCGCTATAACCTCCTTTTGGGACTTGAAAATAGCTTTATTGGATTATAATGTTTACTTCAATTCTGAATTTGGTTTGCAACGTATTTAATTGTTTAAATTTGCCATGATTTATATTGAAAATGAATGATGCTATAAATTATGGCATAACGTAAAGTTCCTTTGGGATTGCTTGTCTATTTTGGCATTGGCGGATCTAGAGGGAAGCACCTGGCACCAGAGCACGTTCCCCTTCCATCTTAATATTGTTATTATGATAACAAAAATTGGATATTTATGCATTTCGCCTTTTTCAAAAAAAAAAAAACAGTTCAACAAAATAAACTTTTTTTAAAAAAAATTGTTTTAGGTAGGAGTATAATTGTGATTTGGTGCTTTCACCTTACCCTAGCTTGTTTTTGATTACGCCTTTCTATATAATTCTATAATTCGTCTATGTACAATTGTATGTGTTCTACATCATTTTTAATTAATAATTATATATGAAAAAATATTAATTAATAATTATATAATTAAAGATGAAAATTATGTAGAATACTTAACACCATATAGAATAGAAACATTAGAAAGAAATTAAGACGCTTGTGATTAATATCAATGCAGTTTCTGAAGCTTACCATCGTAATAAATAGCACATGGCAGTGTTTCATATTGGGTGGCAACTAGAAAAGGAAAGTTTGACTATTAAATGTAGGGTTATCGTGGCGTACATTGCAATACGGTATATCTACATGTAAGAAATGTAACGTTATTTGGCATTTTGAACAGAAAAAATTCGAAAACTGGCAATGTCTATTAAAGAAAGTCTTTGATGCAATAAAGTAATGTTTGCAATGTAAATGGGGAGATTTTTAAAAAATGACAATTTCACAGCAAATGTTGAATTTTTACCTCCAGTTTGCCCATCATGCATGCTATTCTCTAGTTTGCAAAAGTCGTTGTTCGTTTTTTCTTCATTTTTTTTTTGTATTTTTCGAAGTTTTGCTTGCGAACGTGTTTTTTTGGTCATATTATACATGCCTCTACCATTCAATTGAAAAACAACGTCGCATCTTTATCAATATCTTTGGCTTTGCAATTTGCAATTATTTAAACAAAAAAGAAGCTGCATCAACTCGATGCTGGCAATCATTCACACAGCCTGAGCCTGTTTCACTAAAGTTTATATCGCGGTTACTTTGGCTCAGTTATTAGGTTAAATGATGCGATCTTTAAGAAGGAGTAGTGAGACCACCTGCCATTCCCTATTGAAGAAATAATGACATGGTTTGGTATGGATCTGCCTTTAATCAAGTAATTGGAAGGGACCATTTCTTTGATTAAAACCATGAATTAATTGCATCTCGGTGCGTTTATGACCTCACTGAATTGAAATGTGGAGGTTTGTACTAATGCGAATGAATGTGCTGGGGAAATGAATGAATGATCCACTAGTCGTGTCTTTAACCTTTAGGTATGGGCAACGCCAATGAAGGTATGACGAACGATGACTTAGGGGGTAAGTGAGGGCACTCCAAATTGCTGACTCCAAAGTTTGCTCGTTTTTTTGTTGTGGCACGTAACATGTACCAAGAAGCATCTCACCTAATTATGTATTTTCGGGCGAGTGCGAACCGGGTTTTAATCAACGGGGTGAAGGTTTGTGCTAACCTCTTCCCTCGAAAAAATGATGTAATCTACACTTAACTTCACTGCACTGCATTGCACTACTCGAAAACAGCGCGTGTCGAGCCATTATGCCTATACGATTTCATAGTCACCACTTGCGGTCGCTTGGTTATAGTGCATTATGGTATTAATGAGCAGAAATCTAATTATTCATGAGGTTTTAAGTCGGGCTTTTCTGATTATCGAAATCTTCCTGGGATCAGTTATTGTTTTTCATGGGTGAGCAGCAAGCGGTGCAGGGTTAATCCAAAACCCCTGCAATTCCCTCCACTGATAGACACCTTGCAATTCAACGTAACTCTTGCGTGGGTTCTTCGAAATATCCGTGAATTGAGTCTGACGGATTTCTTACGCAACAAGCGCAAAATTGCGCTCATCTTTTATTCATCTGTCGTTTGAGCCTTACAATGAACGCTTCCACTGCGTAATTGCATCTATCATCCATGCACTGATTGTCCCCTATTTAGGGCACAGGGCTGCGTGCTTCGCCAGTCAGTCGTTTTCAAGGTTGATATTATCGAGTTCGTATTAATCGGCCCATTCCACGTGAATTTTAAAGTGAAGTTGGGACGGCAGTTTGTAGCTGCCATGTCGCTCTGATGAAAGTGAAATATCTACTCGTTAGGAAGCGCCTTTGTGGAAAATGTTTGAAATGAGATGCCAAGTTAGATATGGATTTTCAGTAAATTCAGATTCCACGTGCTTTTAATTCACTAAAGTAATGAAAACTCCTGCTGTGGACTCATTTTCGAATTTTTCATATGGTGTGCGATATGTTTTACCCCTTAAATGGTGAAAGAATTCCATCAATGAGACCATTCAATATTATTATAGCGCAACTTAAACCTTAGCTCTATGACTGTTATTATTATCATTAATTCATTTTTCCTATGCTACATTCTACATTGTTATCATACTTGCATCGCTGGCATAGGTCAAATTAAATAGATTAAGTAAATTTTAAATTCATAAGCGCATACTGTATAAGATACGACATATCCATGTGATAGTGAGTGCTGTTGTTTGAAGTTGTCGGAGGAATATGATTACGATTACGAATTCTGTGTCTTTGCTGGTTAATTTTGAGATTTAAATCTTAGTTAGATCTTTAGTCATAAACTTGTTGCTTAAAATCTACCATTTACATGCATAACCTACTAACTCTTTGTTGACATACTTGACAACTTTTTTAAAGTATTATCTAGGATTACATAACGAATTTAAATCTTCTGAGTATAAGCACTTCTGAATGGCTGATGTCGTGCTTGCTTGGCATGCTCTTATCATGATATTTACATGGCATATCTGTTTATCATGATGTTTTTAAAATGTACGTAACTGTTTAGCGTCCGCGTAATTCAGACCATCGACATATTTTTGGATAATTGACAGCTGATACATTTCTTGTCATCATTAGTAAAATGTGTCAGATACTAAACCGAATATGCATACATCTCTATTTTATTTTACAGTAGCACTTCACAACTGGAAATGAGGCTAGTACTTTTAGTTGTTAGTAAAATATAATGATTTGTTTTGAACGTATGCCATCGTAGCCTTCGGCCAACATGTAATTGCATTATAATGGAAATGTCTTGCCATTCAATTACTCACTGTTGTCGCATACTATTTATTTTAACCTGGGCAAATGTTTGTACGTTTATATAGTGTTGGAGGGCAATTTTGGCGTTGGTTTCCTGTCATCACGTAATGTTGAGCTCAAACATAAAATGCAGTATATTTCATATGTTATTTCAAACGCGTTCGTCAAATGACCAGCTTGCGTAAATTTTATTGACCATATTGGTCATCTTTTTTATTTGATAAGCAGTAAATATTTTACCTTTACTGTACCTAAATGTAAATTTGAGCGATTTATTGAACACAACGGTTGGGTTATTTGAGAGCGTTTGAGTGTTTCCGATGCTTACACGGGCTCCGCAAAATGTGGAACGATTTAGTTATAACTTAAAAGAATGTGAATATATCTGTACCTGTACTTGTATATTTAATTTCAAAAATCGTGGATTATTGAATTATCTGCTGATGAAAAAGATGTGTAGCAAAATTTGCAATTTGTCTATACGTCAACCAGTCCTGGTTGTCTGAATTGGTGTCATTTGTCAGTACGATGCTGGTAAAATGATTTATTGCAGCTTTTTTTAAAGGCTGGTAGGGGATTTTTTTGTAAGGGAAATATCAGATAAATGTGCTTGGCCTGATCGTTACTTGACTCGATCACAGTATATATTTGCGACAGTTGTTTTAGAAAGTCCGTTGTTGAATGATGATATATAGCGGATATACATGTATCTGAAAGTTTGGATGAGGTTGGAATCCGGGTCAGGCATTCAATGTGTGCGGCCTCTTGTTTCTCGCATAGATAGAGAATATTGTGTTCACATAAAATATCAATAGTGTGTAATATACACTGTATATTATTCAGCAGCCCTAAATGGTTTACATCTGGCTTTAAACGAAAGTGTAAATCCAATTTATTCGATCGTTTAACTATGAGCCATCCACAATTGGTCACGTGAACCTACCAACACAGGCTGGTGACGCACAAACCCGTAATCTTAGAATTGAACTCTTTCAACATTTCCGACAGTTTAACTATCCAGAATGCGTTTGCCTGGCGATTTCTTCTCTTCGAAATCCTATAGTTAGTGCATTCTCCTTTTGGTCATGTATTTGATGTTACCTCTTAAAGAAATGGGGAAACTTTCTCCCAGCTACTGTTTCTGATCAGTGATCTTATTATGATTCGATCAGATTAACTCCTGTTGGGTCAATTCAAACAAGTTCGTTGGTCTTTTATTGAGTAAATGATCGCGAGGATGATAGAAAAGAAAAAGTAGGCTCTGCGTAAGCTCTCATCGTGGCAGGCATTTGAAGTTTTCACAATGTTTTTTTGTGGAAGAGGTTTCTTGCCTTGTTTGTAGTTTGAGTATAACATTTATTGTGTTAACATAGCAAAAACGTCTTAAGCGTTAGACATTAACGGAAGTGATTCTGTTTGGCAGTGTTTTACAAAATTAATCATATTTTCAATTAACTTTAAATGTTGTGGCTTTTTGCCTCAAAATAATATGGAACTATCTAGTGATACATCCGTTCCCAAAAAGTTCACGCATTAGTTTTGAAATTTGCGCGAACATTTCTTATTCTGCTCAACCAGTTTATATCATTGTTCAACTCTACTAGCAAGGACAAAAAAGTAATTGTATTATTCATGGTGATGTTTTCATGTTTAACAAACTAACACATGGATACAGCTCAATATCAAACCTTCAAGAAAGAAAAAAATAGAAATCGGTATACGTGTATGCTATAACAAAAATAATAAACTAAACCACATACAACCCTGATACGTGGATTCTTTGTCGAAATCGAGTGAGAAATATCAGAATTTGCGCAAACTTTCACCCTTCTTTGTTTGATCTTTAGGTACAGAATGCATATTGCTTGTTATATTCAAATTGGCTTAAGGTTTATGGTTTTCGTGTATATGCACTTTAAATTTATCATGGTTTCAAGCAGAAGTCTGCATACATAGAATTAACAAGAAAACGCAACCCAGAGAAATGCACATCTGCTCATGACACATACCGTATTGACGTTCTGAACTGTTTTTATCGTACATATTTCTTTGTTGTTGCTCTTGAAATTGATATTTATTTTTACACTTTCCTTCATTTTCTTGAGAAATCGAATGTATTTCTTTGTACGATATTTATAGGTGTGCAGAGTAATCTGCCACAAGTATCCTACGTCAAGGCATTGGATGTTTGGATGACGTTTGCAACTGGCTTTGTGTTCGCTGCCCTTCTGGAATTCACTCATGTAAACTATCTGTGGCGAAAGACTTCTACAACTAAAAAACAGACAGAGAGGACAGTGAAAGGGGAGACTTGGGTACCTCTGAATCTCGTAAGCATATACATGCACTATTTTTGTCTTGTTGTAGCTTGCTGTTCTTAGAAAGCATGTATTTTAGAAAATTAATTGTAGGAAAAATCAATTAACATTAGGGGTACCTGAATTAACCGCATGATAAAGTCTTCGAATAATTTATTATTTATTGCCTATTGCGTATAGCTGTACAGTCCCGCAGGCTTGCTTAATGATACTTTGCAAAAATATGGTTTATTTTTCTACGTTCAAATGTGACGAAATCGCTTTTTGCATGTGCGTTTATGTGACCAGTTATGAGTTCCTTTCAAAGATATACAGTATACGTAAAGTTCTTTTAAAATTTATCTTTGTGAGGTTTTGAATTTGCTCCTTGTTTGTGTGCTTTTTATGGCCCATTTACTTTCTGGCTATGTAATATAATTTAGTGAAGTGCATTAGACATATTTATTTGCTAAGAGATGCGCTTACTTGCTAAACAATTTTAGCAAGCTTAGTAACTTTCACGAATCGTGAGTTTATTTTGAATTGCTGTACTTTATCATGGTTATGTATGGCCATCGTTCTCCGTTTGTAACGGTATTTATCTTTATAAATGGAGGAGAAGCACACCAACTTTCAACAAAGCGCCTTGCGTTTCTTTCGCTTCCAGAACTCTGACAAAGTGAAGACCGAGAACAGTTTGGGAGACGAGCAAGGAAAATTTATCGTGGTTGTCGATGACCAAGCCAACAAACTCGCTGCTCGTCGAATAGATGAGCTGTCCCGTTTTGCGTTTCCGATCAGCTTCTTTATTTTCAACATCTGCTATTGGTGCTACTACTTAAACTAAATTGGATGGCTTCATCCAAACTTCCAAGGAGATATATGTTAGATAGAATTCTCATGATGGAAGGCAAGAGGGATTCTTGCTTGTGGAGCCACTTTCTGGAGTTATTCGCAGTTCTGAGTATGTGTTAGTGATGATACGATCTATAATTAAGATTTATAAAATCATCCAATTCGTAACATTATTAGAGTAATAGTGTATGAGCGTGGATCTACTAAATGCCGACCTGGATAGGTGTGTGTCAGCCAATATGTATACTATTTGATGGTAGCATTAGTGGTTCGTAATGGCATTAGTTTGTATAAACGCAAACCGTATATTCCATTTTGAGTACATAATATCGTTGACATCGTACGTTCTGTTACACGAAATTCTTAAATTGGAGCTTTGTGTTTTTATTTAGTTAATGTTATAGCTGTCTCTTTTAAGTTCCCAAAGTCTTTCACTGAGTCGTGAATATTTTTTTAATTATTTTATCATGGTTTTGTCAACTATCGTTCTATGTGTGTATCTGGTAGTGTTTATCTTCGTGAAAAATCGATATTATTTATCATATATGTATATTTTTATCGTTTTAAATCAGCGTGAATCGCGTATAATGTAACGTAATGCTACTGTAGTTAGATATCTATTTCTAATTAGCTTTAATGAAGGTAATAAAGTCGACAAAAATATTGGGTTGTGAATTTCTGCAGTTACATCTAGGTAAACTTACACTGTAACTTTAGAAATTGTAATCTTTCAGTGTATGTGGCTCTTGTAATTATTATTATTATTATTCATTACTGATCTCTGTATACTGCACACACATTTTTAAGCGTGAACAAGTTTTCGCCTCTGGCAAACGACTTGCACTTAGTTTTCATAAAGAAAGTTATAAAAGGCGAAAAGACTTTTGATTAGCGAGTTTAAGGTACAAGTTGTAACCCAGGCCCTGGCCCTTGAACTTTGCACGACACGTATAATACTTAAGTCTATTGATCCTATAAAGAAATTCCATTTTAAAAAGAGCTTGAGCATTTTGCTCATAAATATGGGAACTCGCTTAAATCTTTTATTCCGCTTTTGAAGCGCAATTTTGTTTCTCTAAGCAGCTTTTTGGTTAAATCAAGCGAATATTATTTCTTCACAGTTTCTATTCAACACAGTGCAATGAACTTTCCGTGGAATTTCTAAAGGTTCGAAGTGTCTAATTTCCTGGTTTCTAATTATCGATTGCAAGCTTTATTTCCCACTCGAGTATACTGCATGCCTTCTTTTGGTATCCATCTTTGCGGAAATGTTGTGTTGAAATATAGCACTGTGTAAATGAAATTCGTATTTGCACCGAATTAATAATATGTACAATGAAATAAAACAAGTTTCTTGAAAAATCACTTGAGCTTACTCAACTTGGTAAAACCCATTTCTGCATTTCATAAAAAGTGCTACCTTAATCAACTGTTATGCATGCTTCCAAATTGTATGCATCTTAAAAAATTGAGTGCTAAACGCACTGTCTTGTTAATTGGATCAGCGCTTTGTTTTCGAAACATTGTTTGCAGAAAGAAATGCTTTAACAGCTATTTAAATAACAGGAAGCAAACCGACTCAATAGCTGCACGTCAACCACAAATGCGAAGTAAGTAGTAATATAAAGACTAGGTGGAATTCTGTATGCTGTAATTTGCTTTTTGTTGTAAATTCAATGACACTCTAAGGTTAATGAAAATAGAGCTAGGTTGAAAGCCAGGCTTTCGATGCATTTTTTTCAAAATAATAGCTGCTTACTATTAACGCATGCATCGCCTTAATTGGCGGCAGTGTAGGTTAATGGATACATTTACATATAGTTGCTTAGCGTATATAATTGCTCCAAAGTATATTCACGAGAACCAAATAATCTGATTCTGTCCTAATTACGTTCACTTAATAAGCGTACACTGCATATAATAGGCTTTTGCCTATAGTTTTAAATTGATTTTTGCTAATTAGCTTAATCAACTAAATGAATGCTTAAATATTGGTTAAAATTAATTCGTTGTATTTCCTAATGTCGTTATGTCTCCAAGGCCCTCAGGAAGCACCTTATCGACGAAATGACCACCAATGAAGCTACTTGAACCTCCTGATTGTATTTTCACCAAAATGTGTATCTCCTCTGTATCTTTTGCCAACTCTTTGGCGTAAACTAAATATAATAATAATAATAATAATAATAATTTAACTTATTTCCAGAAAACGATTTGGATTGATTTCAAATGATGTTCTCATTATCGAATTTTTAAATTTAGTATGCGCGTTGTAAGCACGTTGTTAAATCGAGCTCTTCAATAAGTCTCTCCTTTTAAATTAAGCTAAGATTTCATTAACGATTACTGTGAATTTAGTTTTCAGTTGTAAAAAAAATGAGAGAAAAAAATCAATTTATTCTCCAACTCCCATCATTTTTTTTTTCTTTCGTAAACATAAAATTGCGGCCTTGGAAGAAAAATCGTGATTGATAAATGCTAGAAGTTCACGAGAAGCATCCATACACACACTAAATTAATTCCAAATGCATAAAACTATTATCTCTTTTTTTCCCAAATAATAAATGTGACTCATAACCTTCCTTAACGAGAAAAAAAATCGATTCAGGTCAAACGGCCGGAAAATAAAATTGAAATAAAAAGTAATTTACATTTTAGCAAAACGTATATTAGAAAAAAAAATTATGTTTCAAGCATGTTTCCAGTTCAATGCCTAAAAACTTCCATTTCAACCGGATTTCCGAGGTTTACTTTCATTAAACAAATATCACAGTTTGTCTAAAAAACATAATGGATCTTTTAACTTGCAAATACTACATGTATGTACTCTCATTAATTTTATTTTTATAAATAAACAAATAATATTTGCCCTCACAACCCCTCTACATGAACTGAAACCTTTTGTTAAGCAGTATACAAAAGTTTTATAATGCCAAAAATGATCTTGAGACAGGATGTTTATTAAAACAATCATATTTTCCATTGATATTTTCTCGTTCAAAGCAGTTCATTAAACCCCACTGGTGAATTAATTGATTGAAAAAGTTACTACCTTTCTATTGGTTAACGATACCGATCAATGTTTTTAATCTGGACCCCATTCCACAAAAAAAAGTATGAATTAATAATCACAAGTGAAATTAATTGTAGACTCCACTAATATAAAATATTGCATTCCACAAAATACTCGTAACTTGTAATTATTAGTGCATACATCACAAGTTACGAGACCATAGTTAAATAGTTAAAAAGTACAAGTGTTTTGTTCTACGAAAGTGTAAGTTTTAGTACTTTTACTAGTAATTTGTTACCCAATTTCTACAGGTGATTTGAGTTTGGTAGATAGTTATTTGCGAAATTTGTCTTGAAGTGCATGTGAGTAACAATAATAAGTTGTAAATGTTATTGTTTCGACAATTTTGAAAATCTTACATACAATTTTTAGTAAATTTAATATTGCTTAATATTATTGTTGTTTATTTACTTTGTGAAATGTACCATTCAAATTTTTGAAGGTATAAGATTGATTGTAAAAATTGATTTTATGAATTTTTAAGTTCAGTATGGCATCAGCCACGCCAAATTTCATACTTCTATTGAAATAATTTAGTTTTAATCATAGTGAAATCTTAAATAAAGAAGTTGATAAATGCATTTTCATGTAATTTTTAAACGAAATTGATGATAATTAACTTTGCTTGAGGTGTAAAAATTGAACAGTTTTTTTAAATTTTAATTTCGTTAACTTTTTTAAATTTTTTGATACACTGAGACCACCTCACTAAAGTGACCGATTTTCTAAAAAAAGTTTTTGTTTTCATAGCATTTAATATGTGATCGAATAACAGTATTGACAATGAATATAAATTAGAATTAATAGCAGCTAAAAAAGTTTATAAAAAAACACCCATTTTGCAAGTGCAACATTTTCACTTGATGCCATTTTGATTTTCACTCAGCTGACTAGCAAGATGGCCGACTTCGCTCGTAAATTATTATTGTAATCTACAATTGTACAAGTGTGTGCACCTGCTTTGTGGAACACTGTATTATTACACCACATTTATTTGTACTCGTGAATTATTAGCGTTGTAGTTTTGAGGAATAGGGGCCTTGGGTGGCCACATTAGAATGCGGTGGTCAGCTCAATCAATTAAAACCAATATTTACTCGTACTGATCAGAAATACATTTCGAAAACACCCCAAATCAAAGCTAGTATCACGAGCATCAGCTTTTAGCTAATTAAAAAGAAACTCCAGTCAAAGCTTATCTAAACACGCAATTCCTGAAACGTTTGATGGCATTTCGAACATGCACATGTACGCAATTTAATTATTTTATTCCTTGGAAACCAATAAACATTCAATTCAATACACACGTGC
This sequence comes from Rossiulus vilnensis, assembly GCA_034700785.1. Taxonomy (NCBI): domain Eukaryota; kingdom Metazoa; phylum Arthropoda; class Diplopoda; order Julida; family Julidae; genus Rossiulus; species Rossiulus vilnensis. Next base: position 2,198 of record JAQIXS010003491.1, on the reverse strand, counting down.
TATTATCATTATTATTTTTATGGACTCATCAAGATGTAGGCCAACAATTGCTCGTGGTATTTTGCTTTATAGTAGCGTAAACATCGCAATAAAACAGCAATTTTCAGTGTATTTTTAAGTGCAATTTTTAATAAGCAACAAAATGATTTATTTTGTATTCATGCACTAAAATTTTGAGTTAGCGACCACCGCTAGTCCATTGCGTATCGCAAATACACGAACTACAAATAAAATGAAAGGCGTTGATTTCTCAAGTTTTGGCAAAAAGTACTTTCCCCTTTGGTGTGTATTCTTTTTAATCATTAATTGCAAGACTCCATTTCTGAATCTAGACTGCATATTTGCCACTTGCATAACTAAAACGTATATACATATATATATATTTAACATATTTAAATTTAGGAACTTTTACATTTTACAATTTAAACCAAAAATAATTGTTTCTTTGCATTTCTTTGCAGTGCCAATCGTGTCATTTTATTCTCCAATTTTTTTTAAAAACTGTCCAATGAGTTTTCTTTCCTTTTTTTGCTTCTCTTTTCTTTACTGTGTTTTTAAACAAAATTTGGTTTTCGCTCAGAGATATTACCAAAAATAGGAAACTAATTGGAATCGTTATAATTTATAAGAATAAACAGAAAGGGTTCAATAATATAGAACATATTTTAGGATTTTGAACAAAATTTGATTTTTTTTCAAAGATAGTGAAAATTAGGAAACAAATAAGATTTTTTTTTGCTGTAAAATATAAGAATATACAGGAAGGATACAAAAATATACATGTAGAAGATCTAGAAAAACATAGTTTTGGATTTTGAACAAAATTTGATTTTCTTTCAAAGATTGTCAAAATTAGGAAACTAACTGGAATTGTTGTAATATACAGAAAGGGTTGAAAAATATAGAAAATATAGGAGAATTTCACTGCCTCCTAACCCCAAAAAATGCATGTTTTGAACATTTTAAACATCTACTATCAAACAGGACTCAAGGTTAAGCGAATACGAAACGAAGAATAGAACTTTTTTTAATCGCATTGTTATTAACAAACGAAAACTCAATGAACCATGAGTAGGAGGTAAGGGTGTTTTTTGGGGTTGAAATAACAAGTACTTCTTAACAATGACTAAATTAAGCGTTACATTTGCAAGATGGTTTCAAAACAGGCCATTATTTCCAATCATCTAATGCATGTATCGGTTTATAAACCTGTATAACTGGGAAAAGTATCTGTTAGTAAACCAGGGTGGCAAACAAATTCTAAGATTTGAAATTAGGACTTTTCAGATTAAATTGTAGGACTATTTTATTGTGTTTTTTGTTTTTTTCAAAATATAATACTTTTAGGATGCATTATTTTATTCCTTATTCGTGTTTGTTTTTAATACAGTAATACATGAATAAGATTAGTTTTGATTAGTTTGGTGGCAAACAAGTCATAAAAGTCCTAAAAATGTACTAAAAAAATAAAAAGGTATAAATATTCTTTTTTTATAAAAAAAATAGTATGAAGACTGGTTAACAATTCGACTTTAAAACCGTTATAAATGTTTAAACTGTTGTCTAACATTTTCTTAATTTAATGCCGAATTGTTAAGCAATTTTAGGACTTTTTTTAAAGAATATTTATCACTTTATATTTTTTGAGTACTTTTTAGGACTTGTTTTGTGTATTGTAATAATTTTAAACATTTATAACGGTTTTAATGTCGAATTGTTATGTAAAGCAGTTTTAGGACTTTTTTTAAAGAATATTTAGAACTTCTAGGACGTTTTTTCAAATAATATTTATGACTTTTAGGACTTGTTTGCCCCCAGTTATGAATGGAAACAGAATTAAAAGTTTTTGGAGAGCAAAGGGTTCACGCCAATGATGTAATTAGCATGACGACTGCTTTCGACCTCGATTCTGGCAACACGGTATGACATCATTTCTGACAAGAAACAGCCTTGATAATTGTTATATGCTGATATCCATCTGCAAGTTGTGCTCATCGAGCCTGATTTGTGTCTTTAATTTCACGTCCTCGAAACGAAAACACGAACAATGCTGCTTATAACCTTGGTTCACCCCCCCCCCAAAAATACCGAGTCACACACACCGCCGAGGTGGCCCAGGAGAAATTCAAGGAGAGAAAGTGCTAGTGACATAAGAACCGTTACATTTTCGTCCGTGACATCGTCATTCAGTGCAATTT
>JAQIXS010003490.1:0-18017 GCA_034700785.1 Rossiulus vilnensis | reverse complement strand
CGCCTCAAGCGAATTAATGTTATACCAATTTTAGTTTCCATTTCAAAATTAACATGTACAATTACGGAATGACGAAACATTGTTTGAGCAATCATTCAGAAACCCTCACCATAATGCACCAGGCGTAACTCGTGAGATTATAAGCCACAAAGAGTCCAGTCCATCTAAATGCACTATTTGCCATCAACTACAGCAAGCCTACATTAGTTAAGATGAGAATGGTCTAAAAATAGGAAAGCTAATGTGGCTTGGGTAAAGAAACATCTTCACTGGACACAGGAGTTAAAAAATGTACTGTTAAGTGATAAAAACAAGCCTCTACTGTTTGGGTATGATGGAATAAAGTAGTTGATTATACATGTAGTAATAGGATATTTGGTCCTGAACACCAGTTTCTGATTATGAAATATAGTAGAGGATCCTGCATTGTATGGGTTGTTTATCTGCCCATATCATGGGCGCATTACACCATATCCAGTGCATTATGGATTGTCACATGTATTTGGACATCCTGGGGAACACCATTCAATCATTTGCTCTGCTGATAATTGGCTGGGGAGTCATATTCAAGGACGATAATGACCATGAACAACACTTCCGTGTCATCCAGTCATGGTTTCACCACCACTGTGTAGCCCTGACTGGCCCAGCCAGTTCTCTTGTCTTGTATTTACTTAACCACTCTAGGAGATGTTGCTGCACCGACGGCACCGTCTGGTGTGCAAGCATGTAAAGAAATGGTCGAATTTGTTCTACAAATAGGACAAAATCACACAGGATACTATACACACTCCGATAGACTCCATGCCTAAACATTGCAAGGTTGTGAGCGATGCCAAAGGATTTTGCAACGAAGTACTATGATTGCTCATATTATGCATTAAAATTGATATGCACTGCTCATTTTGGCCCATTTTTTGGATATTCAATAAAAAAATTCTGTAAAGTCATCAGATGTGCAATATTGCATAAAAAGTGGTTTTATTAATGATATACACCTATTTTTATAACATATCAAAGGCTCATACCAATATAATTGTCATATGCAAAATGTATTGAGCAAACGTTGATATACTTTTGGCCAGTACTATATATTGTCATGAACTAAAGCCCAACTTTATATTTCATTTATTTTATTTATAATTACATGTATTATTATTTTATATTTATATTTCATTGAAGCAATTGCTTTTATCTTTATAATTAATGTTTTTTTAAAAACATTTCCTGAAAAATGTTATAGAGAAATACATGTCGTCTAAATTCCTCAATTTCTGAATATTTTTCTAAGATTTGTATTCGGCATTCCTTTAATTATTAACATTAATTGAGCAAATCTTTGTATATAATTTAAAGTAAAATTTACCATAATTTGTAATTTTTGTTTTAAAATTTTGCGACTACAGGTTCCCATTAGCAGCATTTAATAGATTTTCTAACTGCAAATGCTGTGAATTTTATTTCTTTTCCGTAACATTCTGTATGTGGCTAAATTGGATAACACATAACCCACTCACGCATTAATGTACTGATCTTTGTTATTAGTGAGTTGTGTCTTAATGGTTATTATTAAATTTTTAAATAGGTGTCAATGAGCATAAAACATTTTGTCTTAACTGGCACCAACTCCATTCTCATGAGGACAAATTGATACACGTTATCGATTTAGTCGGTGAACTTTTATTTTGCATTTTTGCTTGAATCGAGGTTATTAGTCTAATCGAACTTTTTAAAGCCACCAAAGTAAACTTAACTAAATTAGTTTAAGAAACACAAGAAAATGGCCATTGCAAACATGGATAAGGTAGTTTACTCTAGCAATTTCTATGATAAGAAAAGAGATGACAATAAAATGTTGCCCGAGTGTCAACTCGTGGTGAACGTTACCTTGGTTACCTTGAACTCGATTCCGTGCTGTTCCAATTCCCGACTTACAATGGATATCTTACTTTATAATCCGTTGTTGAACTAACGAACCGCAACGTCACTGGATTGACCATTGATCGCACAGCAATAAGTCACCAAAAACAAGTCCAAAGAGCCTTTACAAAGGTCCATGCGTATACTTAATCACTCATCCTGTTTAATGTTTCGACCTCTGTGCTCTCAAGTAAGCATACTGACCTGCATGTGAGTGCCTTCTCAAAGATCAATGCTACACAATGTTAGTGATAGTCATACAGTATGTATTGATGCGAAGGTAATGTCATTTAGAAATGACATCAAATGAGAAGTCATTTCTAAACGATATTACCTTCTGAGAATAACAGTAATAATGATATTGTCAGGCTGAACAGTAACGATTGCTAGTAACGTCATATAGTTAATGGAAATAATGTTAAAATTGAGTGAAGCGATCAAGATTAACGAAATGTGAGATTGACCTTGTGTATTTTATGAATTTGTGAATTTTGGAAACGATATGTTATAATCTTCACGTTTAAATTTGTCAAATATACCATCACATGGGTTATTTGGGACGAAGTCGGAAGATTGCAGAATTCCAGAAATATAACCTGTCAGAACATTAAATGCCATCAAAAGTTCTATAATATAAAAAGGCATTTCTCTCTCCCAAATAAATACATACATCTAAGAATTACATTTTTCTCCTAATTAGATTCTTAATTATGCATGCATGCTCCATCGTCATATAAGCGTTTCTTTTTTTTTGGAAATACTAATTTATTTATTATTAATAAGGGAAGACCAATGGCATTTTTTTTTGAGAAACTAGAACATCAGTCATAGAAGTTAGCTTAAATTTCCATGCATATTTTATGCTGTAAGCTAACAGAAAATCGGTTTGATGATCATGGTGACCAATGAGTTCAATAAATAGAAAAAACTAACATGGGTTGATGGATTACGCTCCCTAAAACATGGCAAATCTTTGCTGACAGTAAAGCACTGAGTTGAATTAAATTGAAAAATATTTGCATCGCCATACACGATTTTAAAAGTATTATTTTAACACCGTAGGAAAATGTTTTGAAAATCTAGATCTCTAATTATGGACCATAAATCTGCATATAAATTTGAGCTAAAATCAATTATTAGAGATCCAGTATTAAAAATAGCCTATGGCGTTTGTATTATGATGATTGGATATAACGATAAATACAATCAGTGCCGCGCTTATGGTAAATACCGTATATAGTCATTAAGGAAAGGGTAAAAAGGTCTCCATTCCTTAAAAATAGTTTCTTGCCTGAACTAACGGTATTTTTTCTGTTTAAAATTAGTGTAGTAAACGTCTACGCGGTAGAATCTTATTAATTCAAAAAATAATTTTGATTATAAATTTGATTACAAATATTAGGCTAATAAAATGAAAGAATCGCCTCAAGCGAATTAATGTTATACCAATTTTAGTTTCCATTTCAAAATTAACATGTACAATTACGGAATGACGAAAATAGCCCGCACTGTTTTTACTTCTATTTATGAATATTTAAAGGAAATATACAACGCTTCTATGAATGGAAGGCTACATTTTTTTACAAAACTAAAATCACTAAAAACTTAGATCTAGTTTAAATATATTTTCATTTTAATGTTAAAAGCGATTTGATTGTATTAGTACAAGAAATATTTAGCATCAACTTTTTTTAACACAAGGACAGCGCGATTTTCCAATATTCGGATTAGCCGTGATTAAGCGGATTAACTATTCTCCAAAAAGTTTTAAATTTAAAACTGCATGTACATATTCTGCATGCCATCCACAAGCAGAGATTTAAAAACACTACTGAATATAAAACTGTTCATGCCAGATTTATTATGAATACATAAATCATATAAAAATCCAGGCAATTAACAAAAATACATGAACTGTTGAGCCGCAGTGTTATGCCATTTATTCAGTAATTGTCAGTTACTGAGTTGTTTGAAATAACAAATGAAATTAGCTATAGTTTACCAGCAAGCATGTTTGAAAACCCACATTTTCAAATAATGTCAAATACACAATGCAGCAACGAACGCACAATTCTACACCAGAAAACAATGTAAATACTTAATCAAAGCAAATGATCAAATAAATTCGCCGAGCATCCCATAGTCCATGACAGTCCACGTTTGCGAACACCCACTCTCCCTCCAACCTCGGACGTTTTAGAGAATGCTCTGGTGACCTGGTTGTAAATTCCTCCATCATTAAGCTAAATGATGACGCTGAGATCTAGGCAGATGAATGAGCATACTCGATGGTAGAGCCGTTCCGTAGAGTGGGAACATTTTCATAGGCAGCCTCTGATATAATTCGATTTGTTATTTTCGTAATCTCATCGATGCAAGCTACCCACGATGCTTCATCAAAAGTGTAAATGTTATTACGCAGCCAATCTTCTTTCATGGGTATACTACATGTAGGCGCTTGGGTCACGAGATAATGTCTCAAAGCGACTAGCAGATCCCTTCTGCCCATTGCACAGGGTCTCATGACCCCCGTCTCAGGCCCCTTAAACCGGGCTCCTTGAGGGTATCTATAGTAATCTATTGGTATCTAAGTTCGCGTTACGTGCTTCTATCGTAAGGATGTTTTTACTAGAAGGAATAAATCAAGGCGTTCGTCTGCTCACCTCACCTTAGCACTATTCCGTGATGGTTTTTCACAGTACCCTGTCCCAATCATCCATATCTTTAAGATTTCTTGGAAGAAATATTAGCAATTGCAAACTAGACAAACTAGATTTTTGCTTTATTTACGTTATATTGTTTACTTAAACGTCACACATTCTGGTTAATTCGCCAAAAGTAGCGCTGTTGTTCGGATCGGCGAGAATTTTAAACATCCATATCAAGCATGTATTCCCAAGTGAACCAACGAATGTTATTTCTATCAAATAACCAACAAAAATTCTTAAAAGAAACATTTCAAAAATAAACGCTTTTATTTAAGACATGAGTATAAACATAGAAAGCATTCAAATTACAACATTTCTACAATATTTTCAAAGCTGTGTAAAAAAATAAACTATCTAATTTTTTTTAATTATTTAAAAATCTGAAGTCTTTCTCACAGAGTTCCAAAGGCACATTTAACTGTCGTTTAATATTTTTCTTAACTTTTAACAATTCCAGATAGTTTTTTGCATTTCTGTTCTTCCGCAGAGCCTAAAATGTACCCGGCCATTACGAAAAAATCGGTCAAAAGTAAAGTTCCCTAACCGAATTATTATAGGCGACAATTAACAATTATTTTACAGGAGTGAAATTTAACCTTTTACAGCTAACGACTTGTAAAGTAATTGCTAGACATAAGTTAAAAGTTGACAATCAAATTTATAATAAGACATCCACAAGCAACGATTCATCAACATTAATGTATCCAAAAAACTGTGCATTTATTTAGCAATCGCACCAAGCATATATCGAATTGCAGAATATCGAATATATGCAATGCATTTAAAACAATTCCGAGCTTGATCCAATTACATACCATCAAAGAAAAAGGCCAGTTTCCGTGTTGAATTAGTCGCTCACTACAACATCATTTTATGACCGTTTAAGGGGTTTTTTTTCTCAATAAGTAATATTTTAGGATGCATTTTTCTTGTCCTTAGTCATTTTTGTGTGTTTAATACAATACTCCAAGATTAACAAGGCAACTTTTACATTTAATAAATTTAATTAAGGCAGTGTCGTCAAACACAATACAAAGTGTTTGTTATAATTGGAAACAATCATAACGGTTTCAATGTTGAATTGTTAAGCAGTTTCTGGATTTTATTTTTTTGTAAAACTTTTGGACTTGTTTGCCACCCTGTATATACATGTACCGTTTGGAATGTACCAGTATTTACAAGAATACAGTATGTACATAAAAAACTCCCAAATTAAGCAAGCAAAAGCGCGTTTGAAAACATTTTGATATGATATAAAATACCTTATGTGCACTTGCGAACGACCACTTCAACACGGAAAAATAGGTACTTACTAATTAAAATACTTAGCTGAATCAAAAATTGTTCCAATATCTTTGCATTGCAAAGATTTCCCTTCACACCCTTACTCCAACCTGGGACAGCCCATACATGTGAATGTTCTGCTTAAAAATAAAATTCCTGCATGACATCCGCAAGCAACGATATAAAAACAGTTTTATTATCGAACTAGAAAGCGTTTAAAACTACATGCAATTTACCGAAATACATGTACTGATGGCGCTGCGGTGTTATAGTACTTAATCAGTACTTGTCGGTTACTGGATTGCTTGCGATTAAAAAGGAGATCAGTTGGTTTAATAAAATCACGTTCTAAAACCCACATGTCACAAAAAATACATACATGTAATGCAGCGCCCAACAACTAATCCAACACAAGAATACATGTTTTCACCAGTTACTTGGTTACTAAACCAAGTGAGCAACTGAATTGGCCAAGATCTAAAGGCCACGATTGTCCACTTGTAAAAACCAAACCCCGGACGGTTCTTAAAATGTTCCGGCTGTAATATCCTCCGTCATTAAACTTAACTACGGCGCTTAGATCTAGGCAGCTGAACTTGTAACCTCGGTGGTCGAGTCGTTCAGTGGTGTGGGGTCGGTCTCCGCTATGATTCTGTCTATTAGATTAGTAATCTCCTCGATGCAAGCTATCCATTGCCATTCATGAAAAGGGAGCATGTTAACACGCAAGGTATCAAGTATGGGCGTTCTGGGCGCATTGGTCACGAAATACTGTCTGAAAGCGACCAGCACATCCTTCCTGCCCATTCCACAGGCTCTGATGAGTAGCTCGAGTGAGTCGTACCTTCTTTCCTTGGTCAGCTGCATGCAGATCTTGTTCTTGTGAAACCTCATCAACATATCCACCCTATCTTGGGGAGAAACATCCGCCAGCACCATGTCCGTGATCCGCACATCACACATCAGGAAGACGTAAAACACCGTGTACTCGCTAAGCTGATGGTTGACAATAGAGGTGGGCATGTGGGGAGCCCTTAGCTGCCAAAATCCGACGAAAAGGTCCAAGTAGTTGGTCTCCTTGAAACCTGTGTCCGATTTCCGAAGCAGGTTGACGGCTATTTTCCAGTACTCATAGGCGCTCAGATGTTCTGCCAGCTGCTTCGCCGCCTCCAGGAACAGGTGCTGGTAGGGCCAGTGGACCAGGGTGTTGAGCAGCCCAACAGCAAAGCAGTGCATCTTGGTCTTCCGCAAGGATTCGCTCATTCTCGAATATAAGAAAGTGAACGTTGCAGGGGATAAAAGGTGTGAGTTGTAGTCATGCAGGCAATAGGCTATGATCTGCTGCCACGATGCCTGGGATACTCTCCCACCGAAGTACTCGATGGCAACGCAGTGTCCTTCGCGAATTGCGATACACAAGCCAACCTCACAGTGCTGCACGGTCAGCTCTCGGTGTGTAATCATCCTTTCGAAACGGCCTTGGTACAGATTGTACCAGTAGGTGGTCATTGTGTTACCACTTGGAGTCAAAGGATGCGTCCCATCTGACCGTCTGAAACAGTCCTCTCCGCGGGTCACCATGAGCCTGCCCAATTTCAGGATGTGCTCTTCGTGACAGTTTTTACAGGCCAATGCGAATCGCATCAAAATATCCATAGCATCATCCTTGCATGTCTCTACGGCGGCTCTCGTGCTCTTTACACGGTCAACCGTTCCAAGAGGAGTGAGAACAGGGCGAACATTGAAAACGTTCTGAGCGTCCCACCGCATCATCTCATCACAGATGGGCCAGAGCAGAGTTTTTATTTTGTTTTTACAATCTTTCGGCAACTTCAACTGATCGACTTTTGCTGCAGCAACAAGTAGCAGCATTTCCTTGGACATTTTACTACTCGGGTGAGTGCTAGCTTCGAGTATTTCCTGGCAAATCTTTACCATGCACATGTTCCGCAACGACATTCCCCACGTGACAGTGTTATAATTAAGATCCATAGCGGCCCGAAAACTGAAGCGTCTGTGAATTGAAAACAATTAAGCAAATAATTCGCGAAAGGAAACAAACTGGGGTATTAGAGCAAAACGATTTCAGCAAATTTACAGCTGCAGTGACAGTTGCATTGATGGGGCTGTGGCCCTATCCCAAACCACGACTAAATTGCGGGGTGCTGTTTGAATAAACATACAGTAGGTATACAGAACTAGAAAAATAGTACCGTTTCACAAGCTGTAGCCTACTCAACTTAATTTAACTAGCATAAAAATGCAATTGGTAGAGGACAGTAAAGCACTGATTGGTAGGGGAATCCAGTTCCCCGCATTTATATATCGACCTACGAATTGACCTTACATTTTTAGTAATTATTTTGGTGCAGAAATACCACGTTTCTTGCAATTGCGTAGCTCGCCAACGATAAAAATGTTTGGCTTGAAATACTTATTATAACTGCTAAATGTGTCTTACCGCGTAGAATTGGTCGTCAACTAACGTCTGAGTTATTCTTCTATAATTTGAGAATGTCCCATTTATTTACAGTGTAGCCTATATAAAAAATATAAAATAACTAAACGTGAATTAACTAACCTCCGATGTCGATCTTCGGAGTTTTCCCTGAGATGAAAACCATCAGGGGAAAAAACGGTTTCCGGAGGTTGCATTACAATTTTTGTGTTTTAAATATTTTTTCACATTATAAAAACAACTCTGACCCTAGTGGACAACCAATTTTTCGTAGGAAAAATTCGCAATTTTAAGTATTTTAAATAAATAAGTCTGAACAATATTTTTGCATGATGGGTATCCTTTTGGGTCGGTCATAAGTTTATCCTGTTCAGTTCAATCTATCACAAAGTGCGCTGGCACAACTGATGGTACACCAGTGAACTTGCACAAATTCCTTTTTTCAATATAATTGTCTATATTATCATTTTATTTCAACAAAAAGTGACAGCCAACTAAACAAATTGTTAAAAATGAAAAACTGAAAATAACACGTTAAAAGTGGAACATATGTGATGGGAGTCAAGGGACACTTTCCACCAATCGTTTTGTTGGGAGTTACCCCTCTTAAGGTCCTGTCTTTTTGAAAATTTTGTTTTCTGATCTTTAGCTCCAAAAGCTCCCATACTCTATACTCTATAGGGATAAGGTCCGGACCCGGTGGTGATGAATGAAATGGTTTGGGGGCGGGGGAAGCTCAAAGCGCAAAGTTACACCAACAACCCCAGCTCATAATGTGAGTAAATTATAACTACTACATCATAGCATTAAATTCAAAAACTAAGTCTACCTGACCACAATGTCGTATACCATTCAGATCAAGTCGAACTCAAGATTATGAAAGGGTTCAGAAGTAAAAAAGTGTGCTTGGGGTTATTATCTTGCTGGAATATCCATCGCATTTCAAAACTCAATTTTGCTGGGTATTTTAGGATCCTGGATGCCCTGTTTAGAGTTGTCGATAATGCCATCAATGAAAACCACTTGACCCACACCTTCCCACTATCATGCTTAAAAGTGCGTAGGCTCGTTACAACCGAATTCGACTGTATATTAAACTTACAATCATCTGTAATTAGCACTGCATTCCAGAATTCTTTTAGTTGATTTTGGTGCTCCATCGCAAAGTTTCACCGCTTTTCCTATTTGCTTCACCTATAAGCGGTTTTCTTCGTGGAGTTCGGCTATGATAATCATTTCTATGAATAGCTCGACAAATGCTTTGAGGATGTGTAATTATTTCATCAATTTCATTTCCTATTCTGGAAAGTTGAGAGGAATCAATTCTTAGGTTTTTCGTCAACCTTTCGTGTTTCCTTGAACACAGCCCGTTTGGTACGTTTACTAATCGCTCCTTTGCGACCACTTCTAAGTTTACTTTCCACTTAACCGTTTTCTTGACATTGTCTTTTCATATTTCGAACAGATAAACGACTTACTCCAGTAATTTCAGCAATTTCGCGCACACTTGTACCATCTTAATTTAACAATCAAAGCCCGCGTTTCAACACTTGTTTCCTTTTTCGACATTGTACATTGTACCTTGACATGATACTTAAAATTGAACTTTGCACTCTGGCACCTGTAATATCAGCTTGAACGTTCAGTACATTGTTCATTCTATTTTGTTTGAGAACAATCTCAATTATTTAGTGTCCCAACACATACGTTGCACATTAAACCGTCCAGTTTTCCATTATTTATTGTAAGACAATAACTAATTTAAGCAAATTCTCTAGTTGGTTGTCATTTTGTGTCGAAATAAGATGTTATTACAAACAATTATAATTCAAAAAGTGATTTTATTTTGCCAATTTGTGCAATTTCCCATTTCATGTAGGCCTACATATGTCATCACATTGCATGCACGAATAAAACTCAAATAGAGCAAACAAAAACGTGAAAATAAAATGCTGTCTGATTGCCAACACGTGGGGAACGCAACCTTCTATTGCAATTAGTCCTAACCAGTTTTTCTCCAATTACCCGTCTTAGGAAGAATAGGTCAAATTATTTTCAGTTGTTAAAATAACGAATACGCCTACCTTAAAGAGTTAACGAAGTCGGAGCAAACAAAACACGGGCTCGAAGACGCAGTCAACACATCATGCGGTTGGAATTACAATGGACATTGGAATGTGGAATGGTCAGCAGAGCATCAAGTCACACTAACAGCCAGCACGTGACAGCACTGGCCTCTCGGCCATATGGTCGAAATAACCCGCTAATCTCCATGGCAAAGCAAAAAACCTTTGCCCTTGGTAGCCTGGAACTCAGAGCGTCTTAGTTTAGAACAATCGAGATCAACTCGTGGTCAGTTTCAAGCATGTAGATCTTTGCAAACTAAAACAACCAAAATTAACACAACTTTCCTAGAAAGAATAATTTACTTATAAAATTGCTAACCTAATACTGCATACATGTATATCCTTTTATGCTCTTATCAAAACGAATTAGAAACTAATATCATCTATGAAAACATCACATCATACCCAAGTCTCAGTGTACATAAATTCGGGTTCCTATGATAAACAAAGACAGCAGTGTGATTTTTATTTCCTTTTTTAGAGATGTCTTTTAAAATAAAATTCGCCAAGTTTGTTTCAAAATTTATTTTATTGTTATTATTGAAGAATTGTACAACAGTGAAATTCTCAATACAGAGCTTTAGCTAACACTGTAAAGTTAAATATAAACGATGCCCAAAGCAATATACACTGTAAATAGAAACTTGAACGAACTTGTGCAAATAAAAGCAGTTAATCATTTTCTGTACAAAGACCACATGCTTGTATTATTTAAATATTCGTTGATCATTTTCTAATGAACGTGAACATTTTGGGCAGTAAGTTTCGAAAGGTTTCTTCTTTGCAAGAAATATGAGAAATTACTAATGATTAATAGCTACGTGGCCAATAAATGCCAAAATAGACCATTTGTAATTAGGATGGCTGTAAATTTAAACTGGTTTATTCACAGCTCACTTATTATCCTATAATAATATGTTATAAACATAACTGTAAACAACATGATATGCATATCTATTAAAAAAAACTCCAGATGCTATATATATATACAGTACATACATTATACAGCAAGTTATTGGGACGCATGCGATAAGAAATTTAATTCCTATACTGTCATTAAAAATTACGAATTAATATGATTGATGATAACACGGCAAGTTACTTGCAGTTCATGACAATTAGCATTCCTGGTAGTAATATGCATGCATAGTTTTCTTCGTGCAATAATTATAATAAAAGAAAGTCAACAATACGAACATTATTCTCCGTTCTTGAGTACTGTTTTCAAATCAAATTCGCCAAGTTTGTTCTAAATAATTAATATCACTATTATTATTAAAGACGAATTACAAAAATAGGATCCATGGCACTTCAATTATCATTAAAAGTTGCATACAAATATTAATGAAAAGAAAAATGTCAGAATTGCAAATATCAGAGATAAACAATTTTTATTTGTTACAAATTCTACAATGCTACTCTTCGCACAGCTAAAAGAATCAATGTTATTTTACAAAATTTTAAAAACCATCCAAATAAACAGATGTAAATTAAATGTAGCAATACTGATGCTACTACGTCTATTTATACAGTACCAGCCAGCTGCTGGGTCGTTTGCAATTAGAAATACAATTATCAACAGTTTACCAAAAGCTGTCATGAAATATTTAGAAAACCCACATTCTCAAGTAATATGAAATTTCTTATGCAGTAATTAAGAACCAACTCTATACACGAAAACAACTATTCACAAGTATTGTAAAAATGCTTCACTAAATTAAATGAGCATCTGAATATGCTGAAGAAATTTTGCACACCACCACTTCCATGAAACGTTGCTGGAAAGCTAAATACCTCCTTAATGCATGCAATGCTAACACCCCCCTACCCCTTGAACTTTACACAAATGCCCAGTTCCTTGTACCGTATTTGTAACATTAAATGATTTGGCTGTAAATGTCTGTCATTAACCCAAATGATTAAGCCGAGACGAAGATTAACCCTAGTGCCATGGGAACATTGTGGTCTACGTAGTCTCTGATATGATTTTGTCAGTTATTTCAACAACTTTATCGATACAAGCCATCCATTGACGATCAAAAGATTCGTACGTATAATACAAGCAATGTACCATGATTGATGTGAGCTGCGCATTTTTCTCCAAATATCGTCTGAAAGCGGCCAGAAGATTCTTTCTGCCCATCCCACAGACTCTGATGAACAGCTCAAGAGCTCCATACCTTTCTTCCTTGGCCAACCGCATGCCAATACTGTGCTTGTCAAACTCCAGCAACATCTTCTCCTTGTCTTCGACAGAAAAGTCCTCCATTACGAGGTCCGCGATCCGTTTATCACCCGGCAAGAAGACGTGATACACCGTGAGCTGGCTCATGGCATCGATAAAAAAGGCGTGCCTGTGGCTCCCCCCCAGCTGCCAAAATCCGACGAAAAGGTCTGCGTAGTCAGCGTCACTGTAGCCCACACGTACGTCGGCCTTCTCGAGAATCTTCAGCAATATCCTCTTGAACTGCTGGTTGCTGAGATGCTCCATCAGCTGCTCTGCTGCCTCCATGAACAGGTGCTGGTAGGGCCAGTGGACCAAGGCGTTGAGCAACCCATTAGAAAACAATGGCAACCAAGTCATTCGCAGCGATTCGTTCATTCTCAAATACAGAAAAACTAACGTCACGGGAGGGATTTGGAATGAATGATATTCGCGCAGGCAACTGGCTATGACAGGCAGGAACACTTCCTGGGGCAGTCTCTCACCAAAGTACTTGATGGCAACATGGTGACCGCCGCTAACTGCGTTCTGGAAGCCCACTTTGCACTGCTGCAAGGTCAGATCTTCGCGTTTAATCTTCCGTCTGAAGTTGCAATTGTAGATTTCGTACCAGAAATGGGCGAGGGAGTTCGAGCCAGGAATCACTGACTGAGACACTATGCGCCTACCCAATTTAAGGATGCGACCTTCGTGACAGTTATCGCAAGCCAGTATGTACCGCGTGACAATATTATGATCTTTGCGTGACTTTGCGGCTTTCTTCGTGCTCTTTACGGGGTCAACCGTTCCGTGAGAGGTGAGAACGGGGCGAACTTTTAAGCTCATATAAGGATCCCAACGATAAATTTCATCACTGATGGGTCTAAGCAACGTTTTTATTTTGTTTTTCACTGAAGTCGGCAAGTTGAAATTGTCAAGTCTTTCTGTCGCAGCAGTTATCACCGTAAACCAACAGTTCTTTCTGTCGCTCTGGCGAATGGCAACTTCGAGCAAATGCTGGCAAATCTTTACCATGCACAACATTCCCAAAGGCGACTGCCACGTTCCAATCTCATAATTGAGATCCATGGATGCTCGAAAATGAATGTGTCTGTGAAATGAAAACACGATTAAGGTTACGGGAAAAGAAACAATGGGATACAGAAATACTGACAGTTGCATGTGGTGCATTTTGAATAAATATACAATAAGTAGTGACGCAACTACGTATGGGACGGGGGCATATAGGCACATGCAGTTCTTCCTCCCCGGCTCAGGGGTCACGATAATTTGTTGCTAAAGGTCTAATTTTACTATTAATCCTCTTGAAATTTCCTAAGAAATGCAGCTATCAAAAAAGCATTACAGTAGTGCAGACCTTGTCCTGAAAACTTGCCTTAAGGTGTAATGGTATGGTCGTCCTTAAACCCTTGAACTTGCACTTCTCTATGAAAATATAATCCACTTTGTTACAAATTTCAAAATACCTCTAAAACGTAATCACACTAGAAAAGTTCAGTTTATCCCTGAACAGTAACAAGGATCAAATCAAAGCATCCGTAGACTAATTAGTAACAAGCTTGAGGAATATAATAATACCGGCCAAAAGCTTAGATTTTTGGTCTCTGGATATATATACATAGCATTTCGCATTTTTTCAAACATTTGAAAAAACATTTACAACTATTACATTTGCAATTATTATTAATTTAATGGATATTTCTATGCACATTTTTGTGTACCTATGAATTTTTTAGGAGGAAAAATCCAAGATCTGTAATCCAATTTTTAAAAAAATTCGCAAACGGCGCTAGTATGAAATAAAAAATAAAAGAAAAAAACAGACGTGAAAACACGCGGTGAACAAACACTACCTGAATCCTCAGCTGTTCACGAATCCTCGCTGCTCCAATCACCCGTCTCACGATGAATCTATCAATTCTTGTTTAACTTGTCTTGTTTAAAACTTGAAATTTTAAAAGGGCCTGCGGAACTGCAGTAAAATTAATGTCCTCGAAGTTGAAGAAGTCAACAACAAGTGTTGCTGCTCGGCTGCAACGATAGTAATCATATGACAGCTATAAGCCACGTGGCGACCCGACATGCGTTTCGAAACCACGCGCTGCAATCTCCATGGCAACATCGAAAGCTTTGGTAGTCTGAAGTTAATAGCGCCGTAGGCTTCAAAAATCAGGATAGATTCGCGCTAATTTTAAACATCCAAATCAAACAACTAATGTGAACTAAAACCCATCTCCACTCCAACAAAAACACAGCTATTTAAGATAGCACAATTACTTGTCTCACATAAAATGTCACTAGTGACAAAACTACAACAACAATCCTCGAAAACCTTAAGACAGAAGTGACATTTTTTCAGGATTTTCATCGATTGTAGTTGTATTTTCGCCAGCATCTAAGATGTCACTAGTGACATTTTGCGTACAGTTTTTCATGTTTATAGTTGTGTTTTCGCTAGCGCCTACAATGTCCATCTATAACCCGAAAACAAACTGTAAATAAACCGTAAAATTACTTAACGCTTCATATACAAAGCAAACCTAGTCAATAAATGGTAATGCTCGATTGTGTCACGCTACCGATAAAACAACCACATGTCATCTAACATTAACGCTAGTTACTATTTGCTTTTAAAATAAAACGTGCATTTTTACGTTACCAATCGCCTAATGTTTTTTCTCACCTTGTATAGTATTAACGTCCAGAATTAATAATAAGGTGATATGAGACCGGTCTTGCAGAAAGGATTGCAACAATCTAATTTTAAATTTATCTAATATACAGTAGTTGAACTTTATAGTCTGTCAAGCAAGAGTATACTGAGCCTATACCAATAAGAGATACTCAGCTTATTGATGATGCTATCTAGCATAGAGAAAGGCCCAAACACGATGCATGTGAAGTCATAAAATAACAACACAAATGGAATAATCACAATACTAACACTTAAATTATACAGGTTCATCTGAATCCTAAGTATACTCTCTTTTTGGACGGACTATAGTTTCATATGACAACAAATAATTATTTTAAAAAACTGGACAAGAAAATTAAAATTATTTGACTGTTAGTTTCAGTATTTATTGTTGGTCAGAATCTAAAGTTTGAAAGTGATTGTCGTCTAAAATATGTTAAAACGATTAATTTTCTTAGCAATTTCAGTCCTGCTAATTTCCACATACCAACGAGAATATAGTTCTCGATTTTAGATAGAACCTGAGCTGAACACAAAAAGTTAAAAGCATGGCCACAGGAGAACGTGCCTTACCCCCAGAAATACATAGCAACCACATGCTTTAAATAATGTAAGAATTATTATAGTAAATGAAAGATCCTGGGTTGAGCTACTGCCTGTGAGGGTTCAAAAAACCAGCAATCCAATGAAAATAAACGAAAAACCTTCATTTATTCCAAACATAATCAAATAAACAATTTGATAATATATAAGTAATTTTTTTAAATGAAATTCAAATTAAAGTCTTGCTCAAACATTAACATACATGCCAGTAACAAGACAGGTAAAATCCTGTCCTATGCATTATTTCCACATGGGATAATTAGCATAAATTCGATTATGTTGTATTATGAAGAGCAATTATTAACGATATTCTGCTAGTTGTTAACACCTTTTCAAGCATAGACATTTTACAAGTTTATTTATTACAAATTAGCATGATGTTTTGCAGTTGAAATGAAGATACAGCAGCAGGGTTCCCACTAAAATCAAATTCTAAACGTTACTGGCCACTCCAGGTTTCTGTAAAAATTTCCTTATTTTATTAAAAAATGTTTATAGAATAAAATGGAAACAAAATTTATCAATTTCTGATATTTTCATGACATCAAACGTAACAAATGTAAAATACTATTTTTCCAATCAACAATTTTGCTTTAAATTGTTTCCATTTAAAGTCATATCACACTATATGGCCATGCCATATTCGTGTAGTGAACATATGTAGATCAGGTACATGTAAAGTCAAGCATAAAATTCCTTGCTACTTTGCTGTTGGAAACATACACTGCAAATTGAAAGATCTTAATTGCTGATGCATTATCATCTTTTTTGCCCATCCCCCAGATAAGATGAAATAATGCATCTTTTTATCACCATCTTAGCTTTGCCATCTTCAAATAAGATGCACCTGAATTTGGTAACATCTATATAGCTGCCACCTGTTACTAATTATAACTGACTTTTAATCATAGTATCAATTATATTATTATCAGTGCACTTTACAGTTGAATTTGTGCTTTAGCAAATTTGCATACATATTTCAAGTCAATTATATTTATTAAATCACAGCTGCAAATTAAGTCTATATTACTAAATCATTCAAATAAAGGTAAAAAAATCTATTGCATACCTTGTATTGTTTCAAAAGTTGTTTTAATCTTTGAGTTTGCATAGCAAGCACAAACATAAAATTAAATAAGTCAGAGGAATTGCATTTAATGCAATAAAAGATTCAATGAACTAAGTCAACAAACTCAGAAATCATTTAATGCTAAAATACTTTCTCCAAGACTTGAATCCAGGCGGATATTACGCCAAAAAAACGGAAATAAATTATTTAAAATTTTGTTAAATTCGTTAAGTTCGACGTGTTCGGATAAAAGAGGCCAACCTTGTTCGGATAAAGGAGGCCATAACTTTGGAGAACTGTATACAGCAAAATTCAAAGAAAAATAGATTTGTAACGCCCAAACGATTTATGGCAGGTAATTAATTAATTACCTGTAGCATGCAATAGACTCAAAAAACGTGAAACAATTATTAGCTTGGTAGGAAATGCAATATACTGTGGATTAACTACAAAAGTGTATAGGCTAAGAAATAAATAGTATAATATTACCAACTTATGTATTTAGAATATTTAGAGAATGTAAAAAAACGCAAGTAATGCACAATAACCAATTTTGTACCACATTAAATCTAAAATACGAGAATATTTGTGCAATAATAAAGTTATGCTTGAAATTTAATATGTTATTTGTATTACTCATGTAGTTGCCTGATGATAGTGCAAATAAGGCACCAAAACATCACAAAATAAAAGTAAAGATGAAATTGGCTGTGTTATTCCTGGTGGTCTATTTAATTGGTCCCAGCAACATGATGGGAAGAATAAAGTTCTCAGAGATTCAAAGGTTGGTTTGGCACCATCGTTGGTCTTCCCAAATATTTCATGCTGCAATAGTATAAAAATGCAATCAAAACTTGGAGGAAATCTAATATCAAACACATAATATGATGCCAATAGTGCAAAGAGAACATCACAGGTGCTGGCAGCTTA
>JAQIXS010003489.1:0-18020 GCA_034700785.1 Rossiulus vilnensis | reverse complement strand
CCGCCTCGGAGCTCTCATTGGCGTCCGGTCTCCTCCGTCCGACGCTGGGCAGGGGCAGCGTGCTGCTCGTGCTTCTGCCGCTGGTGCGCAAGGGCTCTCGGCTGAAGTCCTGCTTGAGCTCGATCTCCTCGTCGGCGCCCGCGCGCTCGGCCTCCAGGTAGCCGTTGGCGCCCAGGAACTTGCGGTCGCTGACCGAGCAGAAGTGCGGCTTGCTGGCGACGCCCTTCAGCTCCACGGCGCTCTTCAGGTTGCCCGTCGACTGGCTCAGGCTCGGCACCGAGGTCACGTAGATGGGGCTGTCCTCAATCAGGCCGTTCAGCTCTTGGCTGCTGCTCGGAGACTCCTGGCTCAGCTGTGGGAGAGAAAAGGGGACGGTGAGAAGAGTGATCTGGCGGCGGGCCCCGCCCTTGACTGCTCGCCAAGGGAGCGTCCACGAATTATGTCACGCAGATTGGACGATTTGCTGACCACCCTCCCCCTTTGGAACGCCGCCACGCTTTGAATAGTCCCCGCCGCCCACAATTTATCGACCATACTTTTTAATCCACGCATTGCAGAAAAGAACAAAAAAAAAATAGTACAGCGGAAGCTCGGTTATCCGAGGTAGTGGGGACCGTGACTATCTCGGATAATCAATTTCCTCGGTTAATCAAAAGTACTGTTAAATAAAATAGGCGCAACTGTATGTTGTACAGTTTATGCTTTTTTAATGCATGTGCTCAGTAAATACGAAATGTAAAAATCGAAAATAGCTAACTCATTTTTAATCCGATTTCATGGCCTCCAAACACGTTTACGCTCTTCCCCTTCTTGCTATGATGTTTTTTCAATGTTTATCTGCTCAATAACTCGGTTAATCAGAAGGCTTGTCCGAGGTGGTTTCACCGTGATTAAGCCGAATATCGGGTAACCTGTCCTCGGATAATCGAGCTTCCATTGTTTTAATACAAATAGAAAAATATTGTAAAAAAAACCGCGAGATCTTGTAAACTGCCATTTTAAGCTCACGTTTTCTCAAACATTTCCGGCAATAATTGTGTGTGCTTGCTTATATTAACTTTTTTTTAAACATAAATTCGTGGATCCACACGATTGGTAGTTCAAACTGACTTAATGGAGATGTGCTTATTTGGGCGTTTATGACCGTTTTGATGTAGCTCTAAAAACGTACCCGCAGTTATGTATTTTGGTTTGCAGGTTGGAGTCAGGCAGTCCAGCCTGCAACACACACTGTCTAACAAAAAACATGATCACAAACAAATCGCCACAGCTACAACAAAAACACAATCAAACACCCACCCAACTCATTAAATGTCTATCTAATCAATTCGAATGACCTTAACTGCAATCCATGAATGTATATTGGATAAAACAGCTTTTGTAACAACACCATAAACATCTTTGCAAAAAACTAATCAATAGGCTTTCCCCCAAACCTTCTTGGTGCTCTTTAATTTTATAATTCTTTCAAAACTAGCAAGTCTCAGTGCTACAAAACAACCTGAAGGCCCACCTCCTCCCCTAGTCACAACTGTTGACACCCCCTCACCCCTCGTGCGTGACGTAATTTGTGAACGTTCCCCAAGAGATGGCACCGTGACAACTGTGCGGGGTACACGAGCAACCCGCGCAATTCCCTGGGGACGAAGCCACAATCGACTGGAATGTGCCAGAGTGGTTTGGGTCGGTGGGTTGGGTGGTTCGCGTTTTTGATTGCACATTTTGGAAGGCTCGTGCCTGCCGAGAAACACCTGACTCTCGGCTCTGCTAGAAATCAGACATAACCAATGTCGGCAGATCTGATCTGGCAGGTGTGATGTTTTCATTAGTGGGAAATGACAGTGGCGGATCGCAGGATTAGCTGGGCGTAGAAGTGGATGGCGTCATCTGAATCATTACACTTTCCATTGAAGATGAGCCAAAAGAATTTCCACCATGAAAACAATCGCTAATACTTTTTTGCTTCAAATAAATATATTTTGATTTTCCACTAGGGTCTGTGTTTTAGTTTTGTAATTTGAAAATGTCCCGTTTATTTATAAAAAATAAATTAATAAACTTGAAAAAAACAAAACTATGCAACCTCTTCATACAGGGTTCCCACAGCTTCAGTCAAATAAAATCCCCTGACTTTCCAAGGTTAATTTTATTATTTTATTTTATCATTTTAAAATCGTGTTTATCAATCGAAAATTTCCATACTAAATTCCTTGGAGATAATAATTAATGCAACGAAGCCTTACACTGTTGTTCAACTGAACGTGATGAGTGCAACTTGACCAAGTTTGTGAAATAGGATATTTTGAAATTTTGGGTTTGAAAAATCCCCTGAATTATTGAGCAATTTTCAAAATTCTCCGGACATTCCCAGGTTTCCAAGTTGGCTAAACATTCCATGACCTTCCCAGGATTTCCATGTTCTGTGGGAACCCTGTTCATAGGTTGCATTGCAGCGAAACAGTAATTTTTAAAGATCACATAACGGTTTTTTAAAATTCATTTTTTATGAATTAGCGGGCCATTTTCAAATAATAAAAAATAACGCACAC
This sequence comes from Rossiulus vilnensis, assembly GCA_034700785.1. Classification (NCBI taxonomy): domain Eukaryota; kingdom Metazoa; phylum Arthropoda; class Diplopoda; order Julida; family Julidae; genus Rossiulus; species Rossiulus vilnensis. Next base: position 15,471 of record JAQIXS010003489.1, on the reverse strand, counting down.
CCTAGTGGACGTCCAATGCTAGACGAGAAAAAACAAATTTAGTAATAACGGGCATCATTTTGGCTCTTTACCCAGTTAAGAATCTTTATCGCCGTCTATCAATAATCTGGCTAAGAGTATAATTTGAACCATTTTGAAATAAATTATGGATCAAGCTTGATGCCAAATTCAAAAACGTATGCTACTGAATACCGAGGCGTATTCCTTAACGCCTTTCAAGTCGTGTGAACTTATTTTTCTGATTTCATATTAACTTCATTAATCAGGGGAAGAGCCCAAGCAGTGTCATTAGCGCAGCATATGCCAAATTTCAATTTTATAGGGATCTTAAAAAAACCCAATCATTTGCATTAATTTAAGATATTTTTATCATTTACCATTTTGTCATTTGCATAAAGCGAAAAGGGTGGGTGGAACACTTAATTGCGAGCGTGATCAAAAGCGGAAAATCTTATCCACACAGACAGTTTTGCATGACTGCTTTTTCATTCCCTTACAATAAGCATCTTGAGTTTCTAGACCATGGCACTCGCTGGTTTATGGCCATACTAACGACTCATTAACACTCGGACCCAACAACGACGTAGGTAATTCGTGCGTCATTAACTATCCTTTAATGGTGCATCACGTCGCCCCCGCTCTTCAGACGCAAGAAGGAGCAAGACGCATACCTGCTGCGACAGCTTGGTCATATCCACCGGCTTGATCTTCTGGAGAGCAGACAGCTTCTCCAGGCGCTCGCGGGCTTGTTGCTCCACAGCAATGACGAAAGCATCCTGGACGTTGCTGTTCTGCGCGAGGTCCAAGGCTGTCAGAGAGGGGGAAAAAAAGTACACTTGAGTACTGGAATGGCGGCTTGGCAATTACTGGAGATCGTGCAACCGACAAAACTAAACAAACAACATTCTGCACATAGTCCACGATGCGCAATGGCCGTCGGCTAATCGCTCTTGGTTGGTTGGTTAAAGAACTGTCTGGCAGTGGGTTACCCGAACAAGTGCAGGTCGACATGTTTTGGGGCATCAGGGAGTTGCGATGCCCGCAAGCGGGTAACTTCGTGCATCGCTGCTCCATCGACATCACGTTCAATCCATAGAGTACCAAGACATTAGGAGAACAATTTCGAAAAAGCCGCATAAACATGTGAATACGGTGGGGTAGTTAATGGAGGCATTTTTGCAAAGATTACATGGACTTTTGGAACCTTTTGGATATTCCGTCTGCCATGTTTTGGTCTTGAGACGCTAATATTACGCTCTTCTGACTGTTCAAAAATTTCTAATTGCACTTACATGTATGTGTATAAATTTGGGTTGAACAAACTAATCCTCTTCATCCCCTTCCCCTACCACATGCTGATTGTGGGGTAATCAATAAAACGAACCGCAGAGCCGTGGTGCATTGAATCCAAGAGTGACCACTGACCATTTTTTAATAATTGAAAATGTCCCGTTTATGTGTATGACAATTTGTTCTGCGAAATCAGTAAAGCATTTCTTGGGTTTTTTAAGTTTCATTTTTTTAAAATAAACCGAACATTTTCAAATTATAAAATAATAATTGGCAAACAATTCGACATGTAGAGAGAATGAATTCAGCAACTACAGCAAGTAGGCTATTGGAAATACAGCGCATAAAAAATATGTAATTGTTTTTGCAAGGTGGGCATCCTTTTGGGTCAGGCTTTATAAGGGAAGTAAGATGTGGGCTAGATAAGATAATAGCAAAAAACAATCACGATAAAGATCACATCCTTTAGTCAACTTTTTCGCAATTCGTGGTAGGTCTACAGACCTAGAATATCAAAACATTCTGTAAGCATCAACAATTTCATGCACTAACACTAACACCCTAAACAACTAAAATAAACATTAGATTTGTTATAGCTTAGTGAAGAAAAGGAAATCAGAATCAAACCAGATAACATTACTTTATCAGTTTTTGGTATTGGTTAATTTCAGAAGTTTTTATCGGGTGTTCAGTGAGTTCAGATAACCTCTAGGTCTTATTTAATGCTAGATTCTGATAACTGAAATAAGCTTGAGCAACCCCTGACAAAGTTTACAAGTGATAAGTCATGCCTTCCAACCAGCCATGCCTACAAACCAAGATTTGATTTGATTGACGAAGGACTCGAATATAATAAACATTTGCAGAAATTTAAATCAATAATTGAAGTCCCTATACCATCACAAACAAGTAACAGCATTTGTGTTTATAATGTCTCACAATGAATCACAACATGATGTGGAAAACGTTTGCTCCGCACAATCATAAGATAACGTGATAACATTGTCTAATGTTTCTTTGTTGCATATCCCTTAATTGTCCTTTACAACAACACATAGCCAGATTGACATTGTTGCATAAGTAATCAGCAATATGTGTTGTCTAATTCATATTAAATTTGGGTTATGGCAATCGAAAATTCCTACTTGTTTGCAAGAGCACTGCATGCAACAATCTTTTTGAGCTTTCTCGAAAGACTGTCGATAGGATTGATGTCTAAACTATTCACGTGCTACGTCATCATGGCTATAGGGCTGCAATAAAATTGTCACTGCCTTGCCGATTTAGCTCGATGACAGAAAGCATTGTCATCATATCTGAAGTTCAAAACCTATCCAATGTGCTAAAAAAACTCTTCAGAACATTCATATACTCTGCTGCATTGATGGCATTCAGAATCCAGACATCCTGGTACAGTAAATGACGTTGTGTATATTGCCAAATCTTTATAGGTCTACATGATATAGGCCTACTCCGATTTTATGAGCATGATTTATTCATTTACACTTTAGCGATGGCCACCTCCACGGAATATTTTCCCCATTACCACCACTGGTGGTATTTACATCGCAAGATTGCACCAGCATAGCAATGTATATGTCTTGATGAATATACCATATTTTTTTCCTTCTGATTTAGCTGACCAAACTTTTGAACACCAAGTTGAGATTCCTGGGTTGTCAGGGGCTGTATTGGCCGAAATAGCCTTTCAACATATAGGTCTAGAAGGAGATAAATTTTGAAATTGTTTCAGAAACATAACTTTTATGCTAAATTTCAGCGTTCAATTCCCATTAAAAAAATCTTCAATCTTGAGTTTAATCAAATCATCACTACTTTGCGAGAAATATGCTCAGATACATCGCAAAATTGTGCAAAAGAATATGAACATGATGATGCTGATCTGATTCTAATCTCGCGTTGACGCACGCAATAAGATTTCCTTCAAATTCTTAGAAATCGTAGTTTCACTTAAGCTCCTTTCACGATTTTTCCGACATTTCGGGCAGTCTCACCCAAAACGAAGCCCTTGCGATAAATTAAAAAAAAATGCAGCTCGCATTACAGGCATATATTAAATTCAACAGGAAACAGATGTTTTCCATTTTGGAAGACGAATCGGATAGGAATGTGCATGTGGTCCATTTAAAACGCGATGTGAACAAAACCTTTACCATTTTAAAAGCGCTGCAACGCATAAATCAAAAGCAAAACCTCACAAGCATCGTTTTCCCACATCATCTCATAACGTTATGCATGGTAATAACCCCCAATAGAATTGGGCTGCATTTGCCAGAATGTGTCACAGATGGCGCTGCATTCGCATTTAGCACAGCTTAGCATCCACTGGCAAACCAGGTTCAGCACGCTATTACTATGAGCTACCTTTGCGTTCATCCGAAGTACAGGAAGCTGAACAAGTTTTAATAAACGCCTCCGTTCCCACGTCATTATCTCCGCCACCCTTTCCGTACCTCTGGGCCACGACATCAGAGTGCGTGTAGATATTCGGCAGAAGCAGCTCGCATTGAATTGTCGGAAAATTACGAAAACGTTAAAAGCCTTCGCCGCAGCCCCGTTCTAAGCAGTGCCACGAAAGTCGTGCTGCGCGCGATTTCGGGTGTGGCCCCATTGTTTCGGAGCGGCTTAATTTATGTGGCGAATGTATACTTCGGAAAGCCCCGCAGTTATAAATAATTGCAATTAAAAAGAGAAACAGCGGCAGAAAAGGTCGAAAAGCACCGAAAACGTGCGCCGCCGCCGATTAGAATGGAAGTACGTACCAGACATACACGTTTTAAGAACGAGACCGTAAATGGCACCACACCTCTTTTTACAGCGAGGCGCACCTGAGCTGAATTTTGAACAGATTCCAAAAACAACACGCGGTGCACGAGCGAGATGCGCCGAGAATCGGTGATATGGTTCCGTGCATTAGCCTCTTTGCTTCGCCATTTTGTCATAGTAATTCCCGTGTGTGCTGTTCTGCAATTTATGTATCGCTATTTCTTGGTCTAAAAATATGTGTGGACGTGCTACGATCAGTAGCTCCAAATTCTTTTCCATACCATGATATTCGAGGATCTCGAAAATCGAACCCATAGGCTCATTTTCCTTTGAGCATTTTATGTTGTACGATGGTATCACACATAACACCACATATGACGCTGTTGTTTTTAAGTACTGTAGCCTGGTTTAAATTCCACGACTTTAAACATTAAAAGGTTTACATGTATATTTAATCTTGTGTTTGTCTTTCTTCAGGCACTGTTAAGAGTATTTAAAAGTACGTGTCAAAGGGTTAGCTGCATTCAAAATAGTAAACAAATTATTACATTTTACTCCCCTGTAACATATCTTGGTATGTGACGTATGATGTATTCTTATTGCCACTAGGCCATCGATGCGACACGGTTTGTCTCCAGGATAAAGGATGGGCTCAGTATTCATGACATACAGCACTATACATGTATTTATGTAATCAATAATACAAATGATCAACTGATAACTATGCCATCTAAATTCATCCGTGTAAAGGCGTGGTAACATCCGTTCTAGAAATGCACTGTTTCACGTTGATTGGTTGGGAATTTTGAACGTTGGCAAATTTCTGCGTTTCTCGTGCGTATTTTAAGATAGGCTACTGTTGTAATTAGAAATAAGTTCTATGTATTTGTCACATGCCTGTTGTTGCTGCAAATTAAAACACCTCGCCGGATGAACAGGACCAGACTTTATTATGACATTTTTTTAAAAAACTAGCACAGACAGACGTTCACCTAGGTCTACATGTACATACTGAGACAAAATACAAAGGTGAGCACTAGGTTGCCTTTCTACAAGGACGTTACGACGTTCATTTTAAGTTACCCTCGTGAGTCCCCATCCTAACGGAAACAGCTTTTCAAAACACCGAAATACACCGTAAGTAGGAAAATAACATTGATCTTTCCTTGGATACCAGCACTGGTGGCAACAAAGCATGCACATTAAAAGTCGGGTCTGTCTATCCGACGAGGGTTTTTTTATTTTTCAAAACACGTTTCGTTTTTAACGCGTGTTTATTCCTCCAGTACATTCCGTTGACGCAAGCAGCAAGCCCCCAAAAAATCAAGCGCTCACCGGAAGCCATTTGTAAAGTGGTTAAATTCGCACGCCCGAAGCGAGGAAACTGATTTTATACATTTTCACAATATCTAGGACAGGTCTCTTGTGTGCGCTTGGCATAATTACGATTCAGGTTGGAGCCAGACGCAGCGGAGTAATAATCCGATTCGGGCAACGCGATTTGTAATTGCAGGAAACAACACCGATCCGCAGATTAAAAATATAACGACAAAAACATTACATTTAGCGTGAGCAAATGAACGCCGCGCCGACGCAAATGATGAACGAAGCTGGCTTCGGCGTTTCATAAATTATGCAAAAACAGCCACGAAAGAAACGCGCTTTGTGCTGTTGCACAGCCTGGTTAACGTGATATTATTTCACCAGATTCCAAAAACACGCAACATTTTACGCCGATATATGGTAATTCGCCCTGCTTTACACACGAATGTGGGCCCCAAAACATGCATGTAAATGCACTTAGTGGTAGATGATGGGCATCATTCCCTCACAGACAGGCATTTGCATTTTGGGATCAATTGAAACCGCTCGATTCTCGAGATTTTTTATGTTGGGAGCATCGAGGGAGATTTGGGAAAATCCGTTGTCAAAATTCCACATTTCCATAACCTACTAACGGAACGAAGAAATCATCATTCGCAGTACCGTGGAACTCCGCTTGCGGATATACCATAACTACTTAACGCACATTTGTATTACGCTACTGAAACTATATGTAAATTAATAAAGCAAAATGCTTTCAAAGCATTCCACCTTCTACAGTGAATGGAATCTTGCCTATGCATGTAAGTGCCTGCCTGAACTTTCGCCCTGAACAAATTTCCCTGACCAATGAAAATGCAAAAATATAACTGTAAATGCAGGGATGCTACATGTATACGATTTAAAAAAGGGGAATTCCCCATTGGCACTGAAGTCCATGACTTTCCATAACATATACAAGCCTTAAATTTTTTCAAAACCATTAAAAATAGGGACAATTTAACATTTAAAACAATGTTCGTTGCCCTTTCATTATAAAGGATATTAAAGATGGCATCAAAGGACAAAATTGTTAATTAACAAACAGCTGAAAACCGGTATAAATAGAAATTCATTAAGAGGTTAATTTGAATTTAATAAGAAGCTCAGTGAATCGAAATGCTAATAATTTTATTCACGCAATGTCAGTAACTTAATGCCAGTAAACACCTTAAGCTATGTGAAATGCAAATAGAATATTAGCATGCTAAATTTCCTTGACGTCTTCAAATTACTTTTCCATCTTTACAAATTCCTGACAATTCCCAGTTTTCCATGCCTGCGGGAGCCCTGAATTATATGGAACATTTGCCCGTGTTGTGGCCAATCTTTCAATTAAAAATGGCTGCTCTGCTTTGATGTCTAGAACATTCACACTGGATATAAATCGCTGATGAAAAAAATTTTCTCCCAAGCATTTTAGCTTTAAGGAAAAGTCTGGACTCTTCCCAAAATATAATTGAGTTACAATTGAATCGCGGCTTCCATCATGAAAGCCCGCAATTAATTTCAATGTTAAGTTTAACAATCCGTTCGAATAATTTGGCCTCCCGCAGTTTCCGGTCACGGAAACAAAGGAAAACTATGGGAAAATAAGAGCTGCTTTTTATTGATGCTCTGGTAGGGTGTATGATTAACACCTCTTCCCCGATTTATGTTCATCATTTCGGCAGTTTCTGACGCATCTGTAGTTTTTCAGAAGACAGTTCACAACATAGCATGCATCACACATGAGGTTTCGTTGCTCACAGGTGAGAAGAAAAAACCCAACAAACTAACAGGTTGCAGGTTGCTCAAGCACGGTTAGTTCCGGCAAGTGACGTCATGCGAGAGCACATCCCTCAAGCTATGCATGTCTGTGTAGCGTACCCCCTTCAACCCCTTCCCACAACTCATTCAGGAATGGGTGTAAATCAAGAGTTAAGCGCAAATTCCTTTCCAAAACTGACAACATGCATTCCACGGTAAGGTCGACAGGTCAGTTGAGGGGGTTGGCTAACTCTAGAATTAAATTTCGATACACAAGTGATTTAACTTATGATTGTATTTGTGATAATTTTTAGCGAAGGTAGACGCTATTTTCGTGCAGCATACATTTTTTTTGGTCACAAATTTAGTTTTCAAAAAAAATGTGAAGACTAAGCCAAAGGGATGTCGATGCCGAAGTATTATTGGTGATGCTTACTTAAAAGGTTACCACGTGTTTAAACACCCTTTAAATTACAATCATTCTGACAGGAGAGAATATAAATCAACATCAGATTGATTAGTTGTATTTCCGGGAGTTTCTTTGAAACGGCATGGGGGTCAGCCATAATTAACGGCATGTCGTGCTCGTGTTGACGTTCTAGTTCTGATGAATTATACACTGCCTTCGTTTCCGTGAAGTGTGATTTGTGCTCGTGTACATTTTCCCGAACATGTTTTCGCCAGATGAACAAATTGCGTAAGTTCATGAACCTCGATTAGTGAGTCGCGTTTTGGTAATTACACAGGGCGATGCACACGTTCTCTATAGCGTTCACTAGTTAAACCCGTCAGACTTTCGATCACTACAGAATAAACACTGCACAGAAACCGTCTAGTTTATTGAGCTTACGCAATCTAAGGACACAAAAACAAACTTAATCCCACTGCTGAAATCAAATAAAGCAGTCAAGCAACTCTTTCGCATGCCATTATTCAGGAATTCGACGCTACTTGGGATGGAAAATCAAGGTTTGGCAATTAAATCCACCTGCTCTTGAAATTCAGGGTCGTTATGGTGGTAGAACCCCTAAATCGATCCATTTTTTGGAGAAAAAAATTTAATGGCCATTTGCGCACGAGTCTCTCTAACTGTTTTCGAATAAAACAGGTTATTAAGTAGCAAAACAAGCGTTTTTAATAACCTAAATTCTGCCCAACTTTATAAAGGCATATCTGTCAATGCTGTCTGGATAAAAAAAATGAGACCACCATTGGTAACTAGAAATTAACGTCGCTGGCAAGTGCTATTTATTCGTATTTTTTATGCATCAATCATGCTCAATTAATTATTCGGAATTAGTCCTTCGTGCTTTTAAAACACTACGCATAAGAAAGTAGCAAGAACCAGACTAGACATAGAAAACTGAATAGCTGACCGGCGACAGAATTGCTGTACAACCTCAAAATGTTTTATCAGATCCCACAATCTCCATACTCAATACTTTTTTTTTACTATGATCGAGTTTAAAAACAAAGGACCTTGACAATTCCACTGCATCCGTATTTCTTCAGCAATTATTTCAAGGTACCCACCAAACCTAAACTAAAATGACATCTCACTAACAATCTATCGTCACGTTCACGTGTATTTATCCTAATAAAACTGCAAAGCATTTCAGAAACAGCATTCTATAGTGGGAGCCTTGTATACAATGCACATAGAGGACAGTAACTTTCCGCTACTTCCGGTATCTTCAAATGAGTTGAAATTCACCAACACAGCATGGCCTACCAAACGCGTATTTTTAAATGCCATACAGGACTATTGCTATGGGATTCACCGGAAGCTCGCATGGAGTTATCGTGAGAAAAACAAGTCCGGCAACCTCGGACACTTGTTGCGATAATCGCTGCCACGGCCAATTCGGACACGGATGGAGGAGATCTCTCAACAACCCCCTGGGATTGCTGGAAAGTGCAACGCAAGTCGGGACAGGGCAGGACGAGCACGGTCCATTAGCTTAATTGAATGACCATTTAACTGCACAGTCCGTTATTATTTATAAGGGCAAGTCGAGAGGCGTCTGTTATTCATCAGCGATACTGGCCACTTACAATGGCCCCATGCGGAGTTCTCCCCACGGCCAAACCCTACCGAAACCTGCTCAGAGCCAAACTGGGACAAGGGGGTTTCCCGTCCAGATATCCCTTCCCCCAGTCCTTCGAAGGCAGGGAAAGTCGAGGGGTTTCCGCTTGACGCGATGAATGCAGCAAGCCTGGCCAGCTGGTGGTTCCATCTTACTACACAAAACACACCCCTCGTCTACGCAATCCGTACCTCAACCACCTGTCCATTGTGAAAAACGGCAGAATCAAACATGCCGAATGGCCGAGCCTAGTTTGTTTACAGACCCGAAGGCCTCATACGAAAACAGCTTTTTCCAGTAGATCACCAGGGCCTGCGCCCAGTGGTCGAATAAATGCTCAGAATAAGGGAGCGTATCGGGTCAAAAGCACTGCTCAGAAACTGTTCTATCACGCAGATTCTTTGTTTCGAGCCACAAGCTGAATGCGATGAATGTCTTTGTCCATCCTCTTAGGCATTGTCAACAAATCTTATATCCTCATTTTAGACAAAAGAATATAGCAGTGATGCGCACGTTTTTAAGGGGGAAAAGATTCCGAGCTCAGTTATGATTGGTGCTCCAGGATTTCTTACGTAAACAGGATGTTTCTCACAAATAAAAATCACTTTAATTGGCAGGTTTTGGTGACCATTCATCTGGTGAGGACGTAACTAACCCTCACTTTTGTAGATTGCAACAGGTGGCTTTACGCCGGGGCATTTTCTTAAAGGTTTGATCAGCCACATAAAATCCTGGGTTGAGATTAGCCTGTTAGTGGCAACACTACATACGATGATTGCACACTCAATCAGTATCAGTACAGATTACTGATATGTGGTGATATTAGTGAAAGGTTTAGTGATATCACTAAGCATACTGATATCAGTAGTCCAAAACAAACCCACTATTAGGGCCATTACTATAAAGATATCCCTTTGCATACTGATGTCAGCATTATAAAAATCACTATATGCCTACATAGTGATATCAATATAGAATCACACACTGATCACCAGCGCTGAGCATTCCAAATACGTCGAAATCAGGCCCTGCCAATTCCCACAACCACGCAAGTGATTCAAGTGAAATCCGCATAAATTTACATACATGTATTTACAGCACCCCAATGAGGCCCACCATCATCACTATCATTAATTCGTTGTGAGAAAACTCCGATCACGACTGCAATCAACCTGCAATTAGTAACAGCCTTATTTGCAATTAAGCATGCCGTACACGCAGGTTCCATTAGTCCACACATTTACGAATAACCTCGTGGTACAAGCATAACTTATCCTCAGTTATTTTTTCTTTTCAATTTTCCATACCGGTTAATAAGTTCGTGCTAACTACGCCAGACATGTGACCAGCTCGATTATTGACCTAAAACGACATGGCGGGGTGAGTTCGCCCTCCACTCGTCGAAATCAATCGGGTTTCCGTGTCTCGCATAAACGCTAACCCGACAAATTACAATCAAATCGCGTGGCTATGACTAATCAAAACGACCTGAAAGCATATTTTTGCAGAAATCCTGTCAAGTCAACCCACTGACCACCAGCACGATATGGTCGGGCGCACCCCTCCTCGTTTCCTCAGTTGTGGAATTCGCCATTCAGCCTTTCAACCAACGTCTGTCCCGAGCAAATGCTCGGCTTACATCCAGTCGTCCTATTTTGAAATTAAGATAAGATGGAACCGATTCCATAAATGTTTTTCAATGCGGTGAGAAGGTCAGCGGTGACTTCAGAAGCATGCGGTTTGCAATAAACATTACTAGCAGAAAAGACGCATAGGCCTATTACTGAAGTTATTATCAGGGTGATTTAAATTTCTCACAACACATCCTTCCCCAGAACCACCACCGCATTATATTTTCAAGATCCATTTTAGATGAACCGGCAATGTACAAAGCTACAGCCAATACAACCAATGCTAATCAACATTTTCACGATTAAGCCCGACCCAAATACTTGTAATAATTGCTATATGTATGTCTCCCGTGTAGAATTGGTTGTCCACTAGGGTCTCAGCTATTTTTTATAATTTCATAATGCCCCGTTTATTTATATTTAAAAAAAATTGAAACGCCATTCGGAAACACCTATTTCCGGAGGTCGCGGTTGATTATTTTCAAATTTGATTTTTTTAAATAAATAAATGGGACATTTTCAAGTCACAAACCATAACTGAAGACTATAGTGGACGGCCAACGCTGCACTGACAAAATAAAAGTCAGCAATTATAGGCATAGCAAGTATTCCAAACAAAACCTACGATTAGCGTGGTGGGCATTTTGCTATAAATTATTACAAATTCGCTGTATATCGTGAAACACTAACGGCACCTGTTGTGTGGACACCCTGCATACCTGTCTAGGAAGAAACTTCAGAACTTCGTCGCGTATTAAGGGGGATTATCGTCTTTTCATTCACCCCAAGGGGGACGGAGATTAAGCCGATGAACAACGTCAGAACTATTTGGAATGATCAAAATACGCGGTGTCCCCTAGCTTTTCCGGGACACCAGAAACACTGCACAAACCCAACTCCTGAGGAACCAATTGAGCTACCACCAGCACATATGCATTTACTGTGGGGGTATTAAATTAGCAATTATAACAAGTATTTGAAGCAATAATGTTATGAACGGAGAACAAACCGCTTTAACTCATTTTCTGAAAACGTAACCGAATGCATATACTGCGTTTGTTTGGGGGGGGGGGAGCAGCCGAAGTAGCCCAATCGTAATCCGAACACGGCGATAAAAGGCAATTACGAGCGTGGATTACGACAGCAGGCCGAGAAATACCACAAGGTGAACCAGACAACTAAGTACTGGCAGCAGTTTTTTTTTTCTTCTCGGGCACTTGGTAGTAGCCACACTTACCAGAGCGTAATTTCCCGAATCGCAGCCGATTGAATATCCGGCCTTAGCGACCGTCGAAATTTCCAAATCACCGATCACTCCGTCGCCAGTCTGGTTGAAATTTCCCCGGTTGCCAGCGTTCTTAAATCCCGAACGCCTTACGATTCCGTCCTCGGCGGAGGCACATTCGAACAGGTGGCAAGGCGAAGAACGATCCAAACTTCAGGCACTTTTGGTTGGTAGACAGGCTCTGCGAAACGGACTCCGTACCAAACCCCGCTAAGCACGAAAACAGCGAAGCAGACCAGCGCGAAGGAAGGCGAAACCATGTCAAGAATGCGCTGGCTGCCGGGCAGCGGACCGATAAAGGAACAGTCGATTATCGGCCCGGGGGGAGAGGGGAGAGACTCATGAGGCTCGGCAACGAGGTGTTCTTGAAGCTGCGGACGCGGCTCACTAGCGCCAATTAAACCGTTCTCACGTGTGGAACTGGCGCTGGAATGTGGCTGTTTTTTACCGTGCATCTCCCGGAACCACGTTTCCAAACATCCCTTTTGGAGAAAGCGCATCCGGCTGGGGTTTGGTAATCGGCAAGTGTCAGTGCCGGATTATCCAATAGGCCAAGTAGGCACCGGCCTATGGGCCCCACGCCTTTCGAGGACCCCGCGACTGTGAATATTCAAAGTTTTATCAGTTTATGCAGTATTATAAAAGTTTAATGTTTGTTTAACGATATTACAATATATTGTTTATCAATGTTTGTTTCGTTTAATAAAATTGGTTTATCAAGATTTTGTTGTTTAAAACGTATTGGGATATAATTTGCAAAGTGCAAAAGGGGCCCTGAGATTTCGGCGGACTAAGGGCCTCTATATGGGTTAATCCGGCACTGGTTGAGGGTTACTGTATCCCAATTGTATGATACTTTATTTATATATTTCTTAAAAATGTCTAATTTACATTCTAAAATTGTAAAACTAACGAATTTTAAAATACATGTATATGCATTTTCTATGAATTTAAATAGGCTATGTTGGTTGCATTACTTAATTTTTTGTTAATAATAATAATAATAAGCAATTGTCAATACATTTTGTCAAAACATTACAGTGCTAGAAAATACATGTATAACTCAAGACTTAGTGTACGGTGTACTTCTATGTTTACATTGCCGCGCAAGTCTTCATCAAATAATTCCTATTAGTGAAAGCGATGTGGATCAAAACAGGAAACTAGTAAATACATTAATTTCAAAAACTGGGCTGACGTAAAAGCATGCTTTCTTGTGATGGAAAGGGTGCCAATGGCAACAGGTACAGGTTAGTCACAGGAAATCTTAATACTAGGAAATCTATACACGTTTATAAGGAGGCCAGAGTCACGTGAATTGGATGATCTCATCACGGGATGGCCAGTTGATTATAATTCATTTACAGAACAACAATACCGGTGCTGGTTATGTTGGACGTGAAATATCCGAAAGAAATGACAAATAGAAGTGAAGCGAGAGAGCTTTAATGCATCAAAGAAAGTAAGTAGCCAAACATTTCATAAATTTAGATAAGAATGAAATAATATAAACGGATAATGACGTATTCACGAGAGACTTGTCAGTAGGAAAAACAGTAAAGCCTAAACATTCACGGGGAAATAATTTCATACATGTATGTTATTTGCTTGAATATTAACCACTTCATAGTATGGTTATCAGTTCAAAAAACATTTCAACTTGGATATAAAGTAAGTGGATATGTATAGGCCTAGTTTTCGGTCGGTTCCAACTATATATGAAGATATATATGACCAAAATGAAGATAGAAATGTTATTAATTCAATACGCTGAGCTGTGTGGAATAAACTTTACAACTAATTTCAAATTAAAAGAATTCACATGTTTAATTAATATTCATAAACAATTTTAACGTTTGATTTTTCCTGTGCAACACCAACTATTAACTTGACTAAAACTGCATCTAATAAAAGCCAGACCGTGAAAAGCATATGATGGAAAACTTAACCCCTTTTTCAAAAATTGCTCATCAAGTATGGTTAATCGATTAATTTTAGACTGTATTTTTATTAAACTGTACATCACTTGATCTTGAGGGTGTTCCTAAATCAATACCGCGAATATCAATATTTGTATATTTCAAAGACAACCTCTGCTTGTAACAATTACACAGGGTTATTGGGGGGGACCTTGAAAATCTAGAATTGTCAGGGAATTTTATCAGACAAAATGTCAGTCTCAAATAATTCACTGCTTATCATACTGCTACTAAAAGGGTGTACTTAGTCACACTTATGTGGTGATAAAGAAACAGGTTATTTTCAAAAAAACACTTTCTACTTTTGAAATAATGCCTATAAATAAAAATATCAGTAATTTATATTTTTTCCATTTTATGCAATAACAATTTTGATCAAGTCAGAGAATTTTCTCAAAAACCCTGAAAAAGTCAAGCAAGTTTAGAATTTAATTTCAGTAGGAACACCGCTATACAGCATCCACCTCACAATTCAAATAATTGTTGACAGATAATTTTAATTGACAATTTAACTGTTATTAAAACTGCAAAACGAAAATGTATATTTACATGTACTAATAAAAAAATGAACAATTTTGGAATTGTGGAGTGAATGTTGAATTCAGCCCTATTAAAATTAATATTATTTGTACAAATTTCAAAATTTACCAGAGTACTGTAAATTTAAAAGCATTTTTAACACAATATTTGTTTTTACAAAACCTTTAAATTGATTTAATATGAATACAGTGTGCGTGTGGATTTAGGAGTTTCACACTGTAACATTTGGTAATATACTTCAATTCCTCTATTCCCCTAAATTGCAGGACGTGAATTTCAATGACGAAACTACATCTGGAACAATAATCACGATCAACTGAACATGGATGTCATGCAATAAGAAAAGGTTCAAATGGTAATTCAAAGGTAAATGGGACCACTATTTTCTCATCAAGCGAGCTGCATTCTTTGAAAATTTATTAACTTTACAGAATTGCACATATTTTTTCCAACTAGCAGTATCAACAAAAGAAATTTGGCCTCTTAACGAAACCATAATGGAGCAATCAGTCATTCCTACAAATGTCTGCTTAGATGAAACCGAAAACAGTTGTGTTAGTTTCTTCGATGCAGAAGTACATGTACTAGCACAAATCAAACCATCAGAAGAAGATAACCATCATGCAGAAATTGTCAATGCAATTAAGACAAATGCCATCCAAACACTGAAGAAGTTGCTCAACTTGTCACCACGATGGTTATTAGAGAACTTTCAATTTTCTTTGGAATTTGTGGATGAATTGATTCCAAAAATGTACGTT
>JAQIXS010003488.1:0-18022 GCA_034700785.1 Rossiulus vilnensis | reverse complement strand
TTTGGACTTGTGAATTCCGTGGCACCTCATTTGCATTTAATTCGTTTTCATATTTCTTTTAGCAAATATGATCAGGGCCAGGGTTTACATTGAATATCGTTTCGTCATATTTTTTTTATTCCAAACTTATTGGTTTTACTATTTTCTTTAAAAAAAATTGTTTCGCTTGATTTACGTTTTGTCATAAATGTTTTGCCTGCTGTCATCGAAGTTGTCGAACTTGATAATTCATTTTACGAAAGTGTGACATTTTTATTTTTATTATCATGTTTCTTTCAAGACGAAATCGTCAATTTTGTTTCCTTGCTTTGTTAATATTCGATTTCAACTCAACAGATGTTCGGCTCGCTATGATTCATTGTGATGTGCAATTTTATTATCTAATTCGTTTCGTGTTTATTTGAGTAAAATAAATCCTGTTTAATAATTTGAAAAACGTGTTATGGATTCATAGATCATTTTTATAATAAGCTTCAACAAGTTTTTAACCATATTGCAAATCTACAGATACATTTGGGTTTATGAGTTAGATTTCGCGTGCATTTCAAAATGTTTAAAAATTAAAAATCTCTAATTTATGTTATCAACATAAAACACGCTCGCGAATATTTTTCAAGTTTAAATTCAACCAATGCTTCACAACTGATGTATGTTGGAAGACACATGAATAGATTTCATCTGATATTCGGCTTAACCGAGGAGAAGCAACCACGGATAAGCACTCGGATTCATCGGTGTCTCGAGCAGATAAACACTGAAAAAGCGTTATACAAATTAGAAGAAGGGGAAGAAGTTCGAGGCTATTTATTCTGATTTTAAACTGATCAAAAGCGAGACGACCAAGTTATTTTACTATGCGTTCGATCATCAGAGTTAGTCGCAGTCCCGACTACCTCGGATAATCGAGCTTCTACTGTACACTAATTTTAACTGGATTTTTACGTCACAAATGGAGCAAAATAAATTTACATTATGTTCCATAAAAAAGCACCCATCGAAAGATAACAATATTTCGAGAAGCTAATTTTAAATTCTTAGTTTGATTTTGAAAATTTACGCATAATCACTTTTAATACATGTATTATTCGCCAATATACACCTGAAGTTTGAGTTAAGGCTGCCATATTGGAATGGAAAGTTACCAAAATACCATCAGACTTTAGTATTTCACAAACCACTGTAGAGAAATGAATCCCTTAACACCTAACATGAATGTCGATGGTTAAAGATTTCATTCCCCCATAAAAACACCAGCCAAAAAGAGGATGCCTTTGAAAATTTCAGCCTTCAATTTTTATAATGCGATATCTATTGCAAATTGATTTGAGATACATGTAGTTCAACATCCTAAGTAACATTTATTTGAGTGTACAAGTTTAAGAATTATGGGCGTTAACCCAGTGTATCATGGCACTGATGCTGGGAAGCAGCTATAAGTGACCAAAATCTTGAACATTAATTAATGCACAAACTTCTAATTAGACCACTCAATATAAACTATTAAAATTTACATGCTTTATTTTTGTTAAAAACTTGATGTTACATGCAGTAGAATGCGGTCACAGAGACCTCAACCCAGAAAAATAATTTTTCTTACTTTTTCAAATAATAAACAGATTTTATTCATGACGTGAAACTATTGCGTTTAAGTGGCCATCATTCAAGCAAGTCCAATGTTGTTAAATTTTTGATGCGTCTTAAATGCATGTACATTAGGTGGAAAACGAACTTTACTTCCACAGAATATGTGGAAATACCTCAAAACACAAGTGCCACAATTGACTAAATTCACCGTTCAAAGTTCATCTCCCCACTTCCATGGCCTATGTGCCAATGTTTTGAATGTCTTTACAGTCGGCGTGTAGCTTCCTTCGGACGCTGATCCAGTTGAAGCCATACACTTGTCCTAATGACTTAACCTTTTGGTCGCTACTAACCAGTGGTGAATCACTGATTTCCCCCACTTACAATTTTTGCTTCCTCTTTTGTCTCTGACTTCCCTATATAAGTAGAGTTCAAACTCTCCAACGTCATTCGAATGTCAACTGCTGTGCTGCTGCTGTCATCGTGTCCCGTTATAAATTCTGCATTAGAGCGATAGTTCCGAGTCTTCTCAAAGATGGATCCCAGCAATGTTTCAAAGCTTCAGCAAACCTCCGAGGAAGTGAACGGTTTTGGCGAACTCCAACTTCCGGTAGAGCTTGGACAGTTGAAGGATGCACATCCGGCGTTAGCTGAATACTTGGACAAGACAAACACCTTCATTCGCCAACTTCAATCCCAGCTCTTAACCTGCAAACACGCTAAAGAAAAAACGGACCAAATCTTCGAGAGAGTCATCAAGATTCTCTTCGACCAGATTGACAGCCAGAAAAAAGTCGTTGAGAATCTTCAAAACCAGGTCGACGCTCATATGGCGGTGATGAAGGAGCTTCAGAGCCCATCAGAGAGGCAGATGAAGGCCACTGCAGAACTGCCAAAAATTTCCACCCAAAGCCGAAGCAGCTTCAGAATGCGCGTTGAGGCCTCCAAAGAAAAAGCCACGAAATACAGCGTCCGTCCTTCGGAAGAACCTTCCAAAAAATGCTCTTCAAAGTTGTCATCTATCAGAAGAAGAGTCGCCAGAATCGACATTTCACCTAGCAGCTCCTCCGATGATCTGGAATCGGACGATTCTTCATCCACTTTTTCTCATGAACTTCTTCAGAAGCGGGGAAGGAGCTCCACGCCAAAGAAAGTGTCTCCAATTGTCGTACAAAACATCTCGGCCTCTGTCATGGAGTGCATTTACGAGTTCTCACCAATGGCATTTAATGACTTCCATAACTTCATCGAGGTCTACGTGGACCACCAGGGGGTCACAGAAGCGTTCGAAAAGTCCTACCTGCGCAAACTGCTGTCCGTCAAGCATTTCTCACTGTTGCGCGAGTTGAACTTGAAATTTCCAAACGGGTCAAACGATCGCCGAACGACCATCTTCAAGGTTGGAAGAGCTGCTCAGTTGGCGAAGGAAAGGAACTTTGATCCTGTCTTGCACTTCGAGGACATCACAGACCCAGACTTCTTCAACGACGGTGAGATCCACGAAGACTACTATTTGCTCAAGAAATACGTGGGTTCGCAAACGCTCTGGTGAATTGAATTTCATTGACACATTATTTTTCTTTCCTTGTTTATATTGGCACATCAAAGCACTGCAAATGTGCATTGATTTCGTTCGTTTAAAAAATACGTGTTATCTGATATTATCAGGGTAAAGTTCTAGAATTAAACATCCTTTATTTTTCGCTTTATATTTAACTTATAAGTAATTGTCGTTTTCTTCTAAAAAAATTGTTTAGCTGTTATCAAAGCAATCTAAGTTGATAAATCTTTTTATATAAAAAAAACATTTTTACCTTTGATTCGAGTTGTCCACTTGGTGTAATTTTTTATATCAATTTTATTTTAATTTAATTAAACTATGCTATGCGCCTAATTAATTCTGGAAACGGTATTGTGGTTGTCATTTTCGGTATTTCTTTATTTAACTTTAAACATTTATTTTATGACTGTGATGTAAATTTTGTATTAATATCTATTCAACTAAATGTTTCTTTCCTTGTTCAACTGACGTTCCATTTTAAGTTATTCAACCTTATGGCTTATGCAATTGTGATGCAAATGCACACACACAATATTATAATTTATTCATGTCGTGTCCATCAATATTTTCTGGTTATTTACAAAATGTCTTTCTCATTAATAGATAATTTGAGAATAACTCAGTAGGTTTTTCTATATTACAAATTGGTAGACGGGTATGAAACTACGCTTTATTAATTATATTTCACGTGCCTTTTAAAATTTGTAAATATATATACCTTTTTTACATAGTAAAAATACATAAATATAAGGAAGAATGAGACGCTTCCATTAAGATGATTATCACCACAGTAGATCCCACATTTCATTTAACAATTCATCTTAACAAACGAATATCAATACAATAATTTCACAAATGGGAAAGAAATATTCCCTTTCTCTATAGATGGATGCTTTGACAGCATCATGGTAAATAAAATAAATATGTAAACATCAACACACACAAATTAAAGAAGATGCAGTGTTACATTTGTGTAAAATGTGCTCATTTTGTTTAAGCTAAATAAGTAAACAACGTTTTGTCCAAATTCGACTACCTTTGTTTTGAATTTCCAATCTGAAATTTTTTTATGCATTTTTTATGCAAGACATTGTTCGTGTTGATATGAGTTAGGATATTATCAATTCAGATAAGTCGATCATTTTTAACTTCTAAACTCAATTAGATGTGACAAAGTTTTCTTTTGTAGAAGAGAAATTTCAAAGATCGCTTTGACAAACAAAGAAATCATGCAAACATTACTAGATCAATGATCAGCATCAGTCAGAGCTATCATGCCTTTTAAACGTTTACTCCATTTTCTAATACATTCAAATATACCCAACAATACTAGTACACCCTATTAATTGTTCTGATTGAAAACCGGTTAATTTCACACGAGTCTAAGACAAAGATATAATTATCAATTTAAGTATTTAAAAGTTAAAATATACTTCCAACATACATCTTCAAAATGAATTTAGGTATCACAATAGTCACTATCATTATATGAAATATCAGGAAAGTAACGCCTTAATGATTGGAAAAACTAATCAGGCGATAAAAAGGTTTGTAGTTTTAAAATAATTCACGAATGAATTGTTTAAGGCTAACTATGGAGGATCAATGTCTACCATACAATTTCCTATGCGTGTACCAACCACCTGATTAATAAATTAACTAATACGGCAAATATTACTTCAATTTTATAAATTTTTACTTGCCTATACCTGTCCATGCAGATAGCCTCAACCAGATATGTCTTGCTGTGACATTTATTTAATTCCTTAGCAAGGCTATGACCATTTACAAAACGATGATCGCAAGTCATATGCTTAAATTACTGGGAAAAGGAGCAACCTGAATCATAAGCGCGTTATAATAAGTACCACAAAAAGCCAAAGTGCTCTCTTTAGCTGTATTCGCTCCTAGTACAATTTATTTTAAAACAACACAAAAGCATTTTGCACCATATTCAAGTCCTGCAATTTCCGGTACTCAATCTCTTTAATTTATATTCACTTGCATCTTTGCCACGTATTTCCCACAGTTCATTTACATTTCCATCACTATCAATTTGCATTTTGTCCTCATTATATATTTGTGAATTTGGAGACGAACTAAAATTCATTTGAAACAATTTAAAAAAATAAAATTCAAGGTTTCTCTCGAGGACACTTGATGCAACGTTCAAGTTAGAATACATCAGTATTATGCCATTGTCAACCACCTGGCACTGGGACGCAATGGTTGTTGAAAGGTAAGAAAGTACAGGAAACCTTGTTACTTTACACAATCAAAAGTAAGGAAAGAAAACTGACCGTCTGTATTGCTTAGTTGCTGACCTCCTTTGGCGCAACGTCGTTATCTGCTGCCTTCATGTCCCAAGACCCCTTTAGACCAGTGGTGATGATCTCTGCGTAGTAGTCGCCAAACACAGCACGATTGTACGATACTAGCTGTAGCACCTGGCCAGCAATTCGAGACAGCTCTAACTGCATGCTGGACAACCCTGGCGGAATTTTCACTGGGCTTGCCGTTAGCGATGACAATATGGACTCCACGAATTCCGAAATTCTCCTCTCTGGAAATGAAAATAATCCTTTAATAAACTATGCACCAAATGGTCTTTAGCACAGGTTATTTAGGACTGTAAAAATGCTTAGATGAACTCTGAATTCTCAACTTCCCTGATTTTCCAGATTTTTAAAAAAATTTTTCCTGACTATCAAAAATGGTTTTGGAATAAAATGGAAACAAAAAGTACTAATTACTGACATTTTTATTTATTATGCCAAAACTTCAAAGTCAGCTATGGAAAATAGGGATATTCCCTATTATTGAGCAGTAACATAAATAATAAATCATTTGAGATCATGTAATTTGGAATTGACAATTCCAACTTTTCCAGATCAGTTGAAACTGCAATTGCATGCTAATCATATCGATTTGCTTATGGAATTTTTTTGATTTTGCATGGTTTTCCCAGGCGCACATTATTATTATTAGCATTAGTATTATTTTTAAATAGCATTATGTAGCAAAGCTTAACATCTTTTTTAAGTTACAAGATTTTAATTAAAAATTCTTTTTAGCCAACGAAATTGTATTTTGGCGCGATTCATGACTTACTGACTAACTGCCGAACAGCGTGCTGCGGGGCCGCAACCTCTTCAATCTGTCCCTTCAATATTGCATCCTTTTCGGCACTCATCTCTTGGAATCCAGATCTCATCAGGCATTCGTTCACTTCCTTCACCACCTGGATGGCAACATTTTTCATCAAATCGGAGAGATCCCTGAATAAAGAAAATTGCCCAAATAAGCAAAGCGTCCTCTCAACTGCATCATAATATCTGTGTATTTCTTACGGTATTTTGTGAGAGCCCTCCAACAACACATTTAAGTGCTCTTTCAACTGAGCCTTGAAATCCGAAATGCCGGTAATTGCTGATCCCACGGTGTTGTACGTAACTAGCATTACTGCAGAAAGCAATGTAATAAACTCTATGCGACTCGAAATTTCCAGAAATCTAGCTTGATCCATGATCAACGTCTGTTAAGATTAAAGAAAGGCAAAGAGAGAAGAAAAAAAACGTTTTTTAAATACAAAATAACGTGAGAAAGAAAAAAAAACATGACTCTTTTGGATCTCTGTAGTTAAAAGGAAATCCACCAAAGGCACGAATTTATTTAGCTTAAATCTCGTCTAATCACTAGTTCCTGAATACTTTCTCAAGCTTGAATACCATAAAGTATGAAACTTGCCTCTGGAAATATATTATCTGGGTTCCACTGCAGAAGTTCCATGTAGGAAGCCATGATGATCCTATCAGCAGTTGGTAATTGCTCTGGCATTGTAGCTGCACTGGCTTCCATTCCATTGGACTTATTCAAATTTGCCCTGACCAGTTTTTCAGCATTTCTTCTTAACCAATGTCTGGTGCATAACAAACCATCTACAAAAAAAAAACATTTTTCAGATATAAAGCAAGGTGAGAAAATAAAAACTGAATCTTTTGGAATTTTTCACTCACCATCTTGAAGTTCCAGATACTCTGCAAACTTCTTCTTTTCATATTCAATGGACTGTTGCTGCAGATGAGGGCGAATGAGTTGGATGTGAAAGTTGGCCATGTCCAACTTCATAAGGTCGATAGTTTGCAAGATCCCTCTAAAACCCATTATTTAATCAGTGATAAAAATGACCTAAACTATGTTGTATGCTAAAAATCTAAAACGATTCGATTATTTTCTAACTTCTGCATATTTTACTAAGGATAATTTACAATCAATGAGTTTACCGAAAAATTGGTACCACAGATTCCACTCTCATTAATTCTTGTATATCATTGTCCCGAACAGGAGCACACAGCTTGGACATTATCGAGATGATGTACTGGGCATAATAATGAAAGTTAAGGGCCTCGTGTTCGATCTTTTGCTTAATCAAGTCAATATCCAACACCTCACAAATGGCCTGGTGCAATTTGGTATGATGTGGCAGAAGTAAACTTAGCAACGCCTAAAAATGTCATCATGTGAGATATCAGAAAAATAAGACACAATAAATGCTTTTTTCGACAATTTTTGGTGATAATTCTGTAAAATTGGTAAACTATAAAATACCTCTTTGATCTCAGTGAGCAAGATTAAGGCATGTTGGTATACAGGAGGGTTTTCATCCAACTGCGACTGTAACACGTCCCAGAATGCTTTATGCATAGTTTCCCTTACCTTTGTTGCCAAACTATAAAGAGGAAAGCATGCAAACAAATACCATGAATTTATTAAAAACTCGTGCTATTATCAACCACAAAGGTCTGTGGATATTGTTTACAGAGTTATCTTCCAAAGATAAAAAAACATATTTGAAGCAATCTCTGGACTGGGTAATTATTTAACCAATATAAGAAAAGGTTAGAACATGTATTTTTTACCAAAAATTACAATCTCATATTTGCTGTATTTAATATTTTTAAAACACCGATCAACTAATAGATTAATAATACCTTAAATGATGAATAACATGGGCAACATTTACAATCAGTTCATTGCTTAATCAGCACCTGTTATCTGGAAGCTCCACTTTTTCAAGCTTGAAATCCTTGTTGACTGCAATTTCGTGTGCAAGGGCCATTTTAGAAACAGCATTGGCTGCCTTCATAATCTGCTCTAGGGACACGAACTGCGGCGGAGAAGCTAAAATAAGACAATAATTTGTGGCCTATTAGCTATTAGAAGCTTAAAAACAGATTCATGGATAGTTGACCTTGAAATGTCACATACCTGGCACTCCCGGGATTATAGACCCAGATTTGGGAATATTGATTTTCTGTCTTTTAAGGTCATCCTTATGAGAGGCTTCATCTCCACTATTGCTGCTATCATTTGAACTTTGATCCCTCACATTGTCATCAGCACGATTTGGGGTTTCCATGAAACCAGTATATGGGTTAAGAACATGTGCATCGCTGCTCTCCTCGTCCGTCTTCGAAAGATCTTCTGGCGAATCAGGCGTATGTAGCAGGTCGTTCATTCCATTATTTGACACAGGATCCGAATCCATTACCGAGCTATCATTATCGGTACCATTTTTGTCAGCTTTACCAAACTGCTTCAATTCATCTTTCAGAGTCTCGTCTTCCTTGCCCTCCATATTCCTGCAAATAAAACAAAAAACACATGCTGGCATGAAATGATGCTGAAACCAAATGTAGGGCAAAGCCGCTTGAAATAACTGGCATGCATTCGAGAATATGGCTCAAGCACGCTGATCACATTGATGATTCGCTATAATTGGTCATTAATCATAGCCTCCGAATGGTACGTAATTAAGCCATTTTAGGCAATCTAGAAAATTTATCTGTCCCAAACCTGTAATTTCTTAATTATTTGGCACTAATTAAGACGTATAGGTGGTCTATAAAATGCAATTTCAAGAACCTATTACTAACAAACAGATTGCACTCGAGGTTGGTCATTATGAGGTGCCACATTCAATCAAATCTTGTTACAAAACTTTCTCATAGTTGCCTTGTAAGAACGTGTTTTCTAACCCGATCAAGCTTGAAAATAGCAAATGTACCACAAAAGATTTTGGAATAAATAAAATTAACGCAACACAGCTTATGTCATAGGCGGATACCAGAATAAGCATTTTTTTAAATCTCAATTGGAGAAAACTTTTGCAAAATTTTAAAGTTCATTATAGTTCAATTTTCATGTTTTTTAATTAAAAATATAAGCACAAAATTTCACCTATTGAAGACATACTTCACAAAAAAGCGAACGTTTTTGCTACAACGTATGTACATTATTTATTACTTTTTACCATGTAATAATTCCGTTTATATAAACATTGATTTTCCGCAATCATTCATTCTTTCTCGTCAGTGGCAACCATGCAAACATTTTACCCCAGACGTTACTGCGCAATATCGATTCCTCGCAAGGACAAAACGCGGATTTAGCCCAAAAAAAGATCATCATTCTGCGAACAAATTAACTCCTGCAAGGCTCTAGGCTTCGATCAATAATGCAACGTCTGCACATCCATCGGTACAAACTGTACGTAGGCGACACGGGCGTGCCATATAGAGGAAACGAAAGGCATGCTTAAAACCACCAAGGCCAGCTGAATGTCATTTTTAGTCAGCTGTTCAATGTTATCCAGGGGCTGACGAAGGACCTTGTGCTACAAGTTGGAAACTGTAGACAGGAAAATATCTTAAAATGTTCAGGTGGTTCCAGCATCAGAGATACCCAACGAAATGCACAATGCGCACAATACGATTGTAAAAATAAATAAAAACAACATATAGAGCAACGACCAATCATCCACTTACCCTTCATAGAGCACCATGTTGAATTCAATAAAAATGCTTCCAATACAAAACTGCTTAGTGTTACGTATGAGCCAATGCGCGTCCAAATGAAACGGATAATATTAGCACACTATCGGTGCCGTATGACATGAAATGTACAGGAAAGGCAAAGAGATCAAAGTGGAGCAGTACGTGCTGCACGTCCTAGTTCCTGGAGCTGCTCGAGCAATGAAATGGTTTTTTGTTGTCTTTGGGAGCTGATTCGAAGCCATGCATGACAACCCGCATGCGTGCGTCACATGTGCAGCGTGCAGCTGATTTGTTGCGCTTTCTTTTCCCATCCTAGCGTCGAATCATCGCGGAGATTTCGCACCGCGAAATTTATTCGGGGAACGTTTTGATGAAGAGCGAGGTGAAGAACACCTTAAAATAGGCGTACGCTCATTAACTGTCCATCGTCTTTATAATGCATGGCAGTCGTGGGAAACGAGCATATTATTATTAACTTTTAAAGCTTTTTTTGTTCAAACATGCATTAATACGTACTGGCGATTGGCGAAATAAGTAGATGTCCATTTTAAAATCGGAACATCTAGTTTTGTAAACAATTCATTGCTCTTTATAATGCGCCTAATTTGGCTACAATTTCTCATCAATTTCCCGAGTGAAAAGCCTGAAAACAACAGAAAGCCAATTGGATTTTTTCGGGACATCTGCATGCTTTTATAATTGCCACTATAAAAGCATTTCTGCAGGGAATGCGATGTTCTGAGATAAAAGAGTTGTAATGGTAATGTTTTGCATAATTTGTTTGAAGCACGATACATTGTCAACTGTTCACAAAACTAGCTATTTCGATTTTAAATAAATTTATTAATAAATGCAAAATCCAATTGTTAAAAAATACCTACGTATCTACTTGCTCAACACAATGCATTTATTAAAATATACCTTTAGGTGGGCAAGTGAATATCCCAAAAAATCAAAAGCATACCGATGGGCATTGTGAATTTATTCAAACGTGATTTGGCACTGTTTTCTGAATAAAAAATAAAATCCGGTATGCCCTACTTATTTAAAACAAAAACTGTATTAATTTTCCACCTCAGCTAGCGAGTTAAATTTGTTTTATGACTACTATCCGCTATTGTTATGAACGTAACAAAGATATATATAGAAGAATTATATACTTGTAGCTATACCTGTATTTGGAAAACACAACCTTTGTGTAATTCATAAGTATACCGAAAAAATTCTGAATTGTCTATGGCTTACGGTTCGTATAACGTTAGCGTAAATGTTATCATCATTATTAACGTTGGTGCATAAAAAATATAATCAGGGCAAGTCGAAAACCTTCCATAAACATCGGTAAAATTATCAGCCACTGCGTTGTTCTTTTTTAAAGTCAAATGCTGGCCTTTTGCCATTTTTTATATACAGCAGTCATAAAAACCCTTTAATGATTGTAGAATGGAAGAATTCCTATATATGATAAGGCGAACGTTATAAACCAAACCACCTTGTAAGTACAAATTTGACAACAAACCTTCAAATTCTTCCCGGGTGAGTCTGATTTTGCAAACAGGTTCCCCTTGACAGTTCAACTTCGTTTTCGTTTCGCATCAAAATTAGCGTTTCATTTTTAAGACGTAAATCACGAAGATATTTTTCCACTGCCACAAATAATAAACAATCGATTTTATTAATTCATAATATGGGGACAAAGACAGCAAAAAATGTGCTGAAATAAATCGCAAAATTCCAGAGTAAACGGCAGACTTGCGATGGGTGTTAGATTTTATAAAGGCCTTTGACTCTCGGATGAAACTCAACGGACAATTTCGAAGAACAAAAAGGTCGCTTACCCAGTGGCTAGTGTGGGCGAAAGTCTAATCAGTTACAAAGAAAAATGTGTGGGAGAAAGTGTCGGTCAGTGCCAGGTCAAGACCTTTCGGTTTATAATTTAATCGCAGATTTTTGTCTGAGAAGAGAATGTATACGAGGCAGCTGATGAGTTGTGATGATTAACGTAAACGGTTTTGCTGCAGGCCTAAATGAATCGCAATTCGGTCGTTTATGCGTAGGTTGTGAACATCCTGTTGAGGCAATTTTTCAAAATATTAACTACCTTCCTAAAGACTTAAAAAACCTTTCTCAACTATAGATGAACTTGCATTTCACATTAACAACTTGGCAAAATGACAGAAGAGCATCATGCTCAATCATATTTTTACTGCATTTATCATATATTTACGATAACACTAAGGATGTGTGAATTAATTTAACGAGCAATAATAGACAACATGTTTTCAATGTCATGAAAATTAACGTAACATAAGTCTTACAATTTTTACTCACTTTCAGATAAAAGAGATAAATCAGCATCCACCAAAAAATATTTTCAAATGCTGCGCACGGGCTGGTGATATTTCCAGAAAGCAATGTTCTGTGCATGTATTTGTGTTTACAGCTTGGCACTTATGCGCATGCAGTCTAGTGCTATAAAGGTGTGGTCTTCAAAAGCAGTGGCGGATCCAGGAGGGAAAAAATGGGGGCTCAAGCCCCTCCCAAGAAAACCGATTCATGGCAGAAATTAGCCAACCTACCATCTCCTTCCCTCCAAACATAAAAAAAAATCTGGAATACGCGAACGCTTCTTCTATACAGTAGGTTGCAAAATTGTAATTATATGTACCTCATGCAATGAAAATTGCTTGCTAAGTAAATTCAGTTGGAATTGATCACGATTACATGTACTAGTAGTCAATTTGCAAGCAAGCGACCTAAATCTTAAAGATATTTAATCTTTACACATTTTTTGCAACCAAAATTCATAATTATATCGTAAAGTCCATAGACTTTGGACTGCACTAGCATTTTATGAATAACACATATTAGATTTCAATGTAACAGTATTTCTCCAGCGCCTTTTAGCTGATAACCGCAGTGACCGCACCATAACTTTTAACCAAATAAACACTAAATCTGACATTTTATAAAATAATTAACTCAATTATAATGCCAGAAGCCAACTGAAATTGGAATAAATTCAACCTATGCTTCAGAAAAGCAAACTCAAGATTTCTTTCCATTATTTATGGATTTTTTCTTCTCCAAACGGATTTAATTTGTGACCATCAAATAAAAAAAAATTAAAACAGATTGATGGATTACAGCCGCCACCACATGACAAATCTTTGCTGACAGTAGGGTTCCGTCAGAGTTGAATTGAACTACGCGGATCTGGCAGAGCCTACAGTACCGGTAGCATTAGCATATTGCTAGTTTAGTCGTAATACATATGTTTATCTATGCAAGGCTACAAATTCCACGTGATTATAAAAAAGAATTTTTTTTAAAACAAATCGATACACGAGCGCTATATTTCGGCAGCGCCAAGACAGTAAGAAACATTCACGCATACTTTATGAGCGACCCCTAGATCTTTGCCATTGGCCTGCCAAGCCTTCCAAAGATCGATTAAAGTTTACAAAATGTACGCTGCACTATTTTTACACCAACTTAAGCTCATCACATAGAAGTGGCTTTCACATTCTCAGAACAACATCTAGAAGAGAAAACGTAACAAGTGACATTACCTTAGCGAGTAGGTGGTAGGCAATACGTAGTTGGTCGCTGTCTGTAGCTTGCCAATTTAGAACGAACGGGTTAACATGCAGCGGACAGAAAATGCACAGTTTTCGTCACACGAACAGAATGATTTTGCTCAGTAAGCGTCCACTAACTATTTGTAACATAAAAAACCTCGAAGTTCTGGAGTTGAGCGACATGCCACAAACAACAAAAGAACTTGAGGCTAGAGAACAGATGATTTTGTTTACGGAAGTGACGTAATGCCCAATCGATAACCGCGAGTAGAAATCGCGCGGCGCTTCGGCTACAAGCTTCTCGTTAAGTTTTGGTTTTTTAATTTGCGGTTGCGAAATCGTAAAAACCGTTTCTAAGAGGGAGATTTAAAATGAATGCAGATTTGAAAATGAAAAGCCACAAAAACGACGGTAATATAAATTGAATGTTATGTTAGAGTCAACGAATTAGGGTCTCAATCATAACAGGCGCTAAGCTTGAAAACAGTTCTGAGATTTGATTTAGCCTTGTTGACCTAGTAACGTATGGTTTAGTCAGATGAGTATTTGAGTTCTGTGCAGGCATTACAGAACACGTGCAGCTTCAACCAGTTATCCACACCTAGAAACATGTTTTCTTTTCATTGTGTAGAACCTTTTAAAGCCACGCAGCTGTGGCACTCTATAGTCGACCACTTGAAAACAAACGTTGTTCGAAAGCGAAGAAGATACAAAATCCGGCATTATGACGACTGCTTCACGGGAGAGAATGCAGTTGATGTGATTTATGATTGCCTTCACAGACAAAGAAAAACCTGTACACTTATCACCAATGAAATTACACGGACCACCGCAGTAAAGGTATGTATGCTTGGTGAAAGAAAGCATAATAATTTCTAGCTTTGTGTGATTCTTTTCACGTTTTTGAATTCAGGTCTGTCAGACACTGTTGGACAACAATATTATCGAGATGGTGGGTACAAAAACGAGCCAATCCGCCAACATGAATCAAAGTGCCTTTGAAGATAGCAGTACAAAATTGTACCAGTTTGCTCCAGAAGAAAGAGGAACCAAATGTGATTCTACGCATGAAAGACAGACATCCTTTGAGACAAATCACAGGGTATTGTCATCTCCCAATCTTGCTCAGCATAACGCTAACGAGAGTCGTTCAAGAACCCCTGTAGACATGTCGAAAAGCTGGTTCGAGCACTTGTCCCCCTTCCAGTTATCTTACAAAATACCAAATGTAAATGCATTGGAAATGGATCCAGATCCCGGACGTTCTCCCGTGGTCTATAACATTGTGGGACGATTTAGCACGAGCAATTTGGCAAGTGAAGGATCTAGGCACACAACATCTCCAAGACAGGGGCTAATAAGGACAGCAAGTAGACCAAAAAATAAAATTAATATTGATGTTCCTGTCAAAGCTTCAGCAGTGGAATTTAAAGAAAACCTTCCCTACTTGCCACATTGTAATGATAGTGGTAGTGGCACTAGTGATATTGGCGATGCTCAAATGCTTACAAAGATTCCAGCTGGAAAGCCCAGTTTGCTCAAATTTCAGAAGCGGTTATCGACCAGTAATCCTAATCTCCAAAGTAGCTTTGTTGAAGATGACTTCACCATACCTATTAGTAAGTTATTTTTCCATTTCTAAAAAGTTTATACTTTGGGTATTCTCTGGCTCCACGTGTTTACATCGCATGACTTCAATATCGCCCTGCCAAAAGGCACTAACAGAACTTTGCAAAAATGTTTCCATAAATTCCCAATAGGAAGTTGCAAAAAAAATAGCCATTACATATAGTTAAATTTAGTGGTTACCAATCCAGTAACCTTTGAATGGAATTTTTTTCCAAACGAAAGAAGGCAAAACCAAATAATGCATTTCTGCAAAACATTTTCAGACGAAGATTCAGTTTGGAAGCAAGTGGCACTCTCCAGACTGCTAACATTACTAGAATTGCCTTACCTCGAAGACATTGTGGCAAGTCCCAAAAGAGATTGCCTGCAAAAATCTGATTACCAGTCAGTCATACCCAACCACATGCTTTTGGCAAAGTTGGACCTAACGCCTAAATGCGAGAACCCATGGATACATATGGCACAAGACATCACAGAGTCACGGTGCTTCTTCTTGGATAACCCAATTGGACTGACAGACGAAGAGTTAAAAATCCAAGCCTTTGAGAAAATTCACCGTTACTATCGAAGCCTTCCTTCACCCATGATCCCCACACAGCTCTGCAAGGTGTTTACAGCCATACTCGGGCACATCAAAGAAGGAAGGTTCACGGTAGCAGTTCATGCTCTCCAGCTCGCAGTCCTTCTTCTACCCTGGCAACAAAGGAAAGAACTCAAGCAACTATTTAAGTTCATGCAGCTGGCATCAGAAGACACCACTGTTGAGATAAAAAAGCAGGTCAGCTCTAAATACCTCTTGTACGTTATAGTAGGTCTATACTACATCTCCACAACCTTGTTGTGAACTTGCAGACTAGGATTATTTTTGTTCTTTCAGTTCACCAACAGGAATTACATGTTGAAAGAGTTCACTCCTTTAGTTATTCAATACGAGCTACTTGGACACGAGCAAAGGGTAGTTTTAGTAAGCTTTATCTTGCATAATTATGCAGTGATTTTTTCACCACCTTTGGATGTCAAGAAGGAGGTCGAACGGATAATCTTAGATTCGAGACTTACGGGTACACTCATACCATCAGGTACAAGTTTTGTCATTCAAGCATTTCAATGCAAATGTTAAATGAACTATCCATTAAAACTTATTTGTGCATATGTATGTTTCAGGAATCAACTACTGCGAGCAAGTATCTTTAACTGACTTTCAAGAACAAGGGGAATCGTTTTCCAAAAAAGTGCTACAAGAATTGATGAATTCTGTTATTGACAGTTTTACCATGTCATTGAAGGACAAGGAAAAATGGCTGAAAAGGTTTAAGAAAAATCATGGCGATATTTACAGAAAAGCCTATAAAGGTGACATTTAGTAAAAAGATTTCTTGAGCACCATTTCAATCAGTATTTTAGTAGCAGAGGCTTTAGATGTCATTATTTGATATAGGTATTTTTAAATGGGGAATTACTGATATTTTTATACTTGTATTTTTAAAGAATTAACCATTGCGTTACTTTTTTCTAATTATTATTAATACTAGCTGACCAATTTTTTCATAATAAAAGGGCAGTTTCGAAGTTTCAATGAATAACAAAGATTACGTTAGTATTAATTGATCAACCCAAGATAATGTGAAAGAACTATTTTTAACAAACCTCAGATTTCAGAAACTTGTCATTGTCACACATCATGTTCGCAAACTTGCTATCGTGCATACAAACCAATAAAATATATTTTTTTATGATTTATTTGAATGTTATTTTTTGTCTAGAATCTTGTACTTAAAATACCATTTTAGTTGGTGGAAACCCTGCAGTATATTTTTAACTTTACTGGATTTTGAGTAAATAACAAATTATGCCAGACAACCGTAGTTGTTGATATGATTAGCCGAGTTCAACATAGTATTGCACCACTAGTTCTTTCACCATGATTAACATATAACAAAAATAGGATAACCTGAATGCAATGTCTATTGTGAGATGGTGGAAAACATTTAATTACATCAACAGTATGCACATAATCTTGCAGCAATAATAAATCTCAACTACATCATATATATTTTCGGACAACAACCTGCACAGCATTGGAGATTTGGATAGTTGAAAAAAAACAGCCTAAAACGTCGCCACATTGATGACATCAGATGCTTTGTTTGGACCAAATCATGAGGCCTACTTGAATTGTTGAATAGCATATGGTGCTGTAATTTTAAAGAAAAATAATTAAGCTGCTTCACAGAAACAGATGTAAGAAGTTGTAAACAGCGGATCTACGTCACAAGAGAGATCATGGGGGAACATAGGATAAACTTGATGAACTTATTTGACCTTCATATTAGTAAATTAAACAACTTTGCACCGCGAATAATTGAAAGAAGAATCACTTTAATTAATGCAGTATCACTGCAGGTCAAGTTCTCAAACGATCTTAATAAATCAAAGAAATAACGTTACGCCCCCAAGATCCACAAGTTGAAGTTCGTATACTCACTTGCACGAATAAGACAAATTAAAATAAAGAATGATGTTAAATTGCTGATTACAGCTTCTCGGGCTTTCTTCTTCTCCTCTGCAGGGTCCATCACAGCTTCGCGAGGCTGAAGATTCATCATTATTGATAAATGTTATGAAAACAACAGGACAAATGCAAATGTGCGGACACAGAAATGCAACCTACAGAGCACATGTGGGAAATGTGGTTGGCTTTTTATTTCATCCGCTTCCTAAAATATGAAGCGCCTTAAAAGTCTCTGAAATCCAACATTTTAATGGCGCGCCATAACCCAGTATTTGTGGCGCGTTTTTCGAAGTCGAATGCTAGAAACCTAACAGCATAG
>JAQIXS010003487.1:0-18031 GCA_034700785.1 Rossiulus vilnensis | reverse complement strand
AAAATGTATATAAAATTTCTTCAATTACTTTTCAAGCATTTCAACGATATATTTGCATTTGATGTTATTTCAAAGACTTCAATGACCTGAAGTGTCAAATCAATATTTCCCAAAATAGAATAACTGAGTATACTATAAAACATAGGCAGATAAACCTGCCAAAGCTCACCATTAGTTCGAAAATACTTTTTACTGATAGACAAAACATTTACGCAACTCTTTATTTACAAATAAAAAGAAGACAAAACAGCTAATAAAACATTTATAGCGTTAATGTGATTTGTGGACAGAAAAATGACATCAAAGAATAAGCTTACCAGCGCGTACTTAAACGGAAATTTTGTATTTTTGGTAAAAGAAATTGTTCGAATAATTAATAACAGAGACGCGCTGAAATTCAATGCTCCGATGACTAAAAGCAAAAAGAAAAATTAAGTAACTTCGAAAATAAAGTAAACAATGGATGGCAAAGTAAACTGATTTTAAAGGCAAATTTATCATCAAAAAAATTACAAATATTCATATCTATAATGCTTCTGAGAGCAGTAGCATACCAAGAAATTCCAATTATTAAAAAAATTAGAATTCATAAATATTAATACATGTAATTACAATTATTAGGCAGGCCTGATAAAGGGTCCCTCAGACATTTAATATCAAAAATCAACACTATAAATTTTGTTAACTGTATCCGTAGATTTTGAGAATTTTAGATGCATTTTATTTTTGGAAATTATTTACTCAAAACAAAATAACTTCAATGCCCTGCAGATACACTTAATAGGTAACCTTTCATGTGCATTAATTTTTCCTGTTGAATTAGCATTTATTCACATTTAAAAATTAAAGATAGGGGTTCTTAATTCGTCCATTAAATTGCATGGGGAAAACATTCCTTTAAAAAAAAAACCTCCTGGCCTCGGAGCAATAGCAGCAATTAAATTAAACTATCGATAAAAGAAAGCTGGTTCTGCTTTCGATGTTAGCATTTGTTAATTAAACTTTAATTAATTTTTTCTTATTCTAATTATTTGTAATTAACTTTAAATTAATTGGTCCACTGCTGTTAATGACTATTTTGAACGCACTATACATTATGACATTTATATTAGAAGTTCTTTTTTATTTTCTATTTTTAAATGTTATCATTGCAATGATAGGTCATGGACATCATTGAAGAGCTGGAGGGAATGTTGGAGCCCGATTTCCTGTGGCAGAGGTTGTTGATGACCATCATTTGACTTTATTTGCTGATTCCCAGCTGTCAATATAAGTCAACAGCTGTCATTTAGTGGTCATTTGAAATAATCTCGTCCACTTGTCGACCAGTGTCCAGAACAGATGAAGACCACTTTATGTTACGCAGTGGTTGCCGTTATTTTCAAATTTTATCAAATAGCTGTGCTCGCCTATACTAATTAGAATTAAAACATCGATGCAATTAAGTCAATGGCCCTCCAGATAAGGGTAAGGTAATTTGACTAATTGGAGGATTTGTTTATGTATTTAAATCAAAAACTTTAAATAGTCATTAATATATTCAGTTAGTTGCATTTATGTTTTGTAAACGTTTTTTCAAGATGTTAAACTGGCTTTAAATACTGCAGTTGTCAGCTCGAGTAGAACTAACACAAATTAAATTGTTAATTTGAAAATTAATCTTAACTTAAATTAATTTGTTTAACCTGAAGTCAGGAAATATCTTTATTAAATGTTTGTGTCAATTGTTATTTTAAATAATCTCAATTTAATGTTTAACAAGAATAAATTATGGATTTTTTTAATTTAGCAGTTTTAATGTCCATTTCATCTTGTTTCAACACATTTGTAAATGGTATGTCTAATTTTGGTAGCTGCAAACGATGTACTAAATGTTTTTCGTAAACGTTTTGATTTCTGTTTTAAACTATAATATAGGCCATCTACCGACTACGTTTGGCAACACTCTAGAAACGTTTTTTTTCCAATTTCGATTTTTACGGCTCGAAAACTCGCGAACTCAGCATAAACTTGATGGGTTTTAAAAAGGCAGAAATAAAATTCCAGTAATTGAATTTGGCAGTCTATGTTTTAGGCGGTTTTATAAGCCCCTGAAAGACCGCCCCTTATGGAAATGTTCATTTCGGTTAATCGACGTCGCATCAAAAATCCCCCATAAAGCATGATGAACAAGGAAACTTTCTACTTCCGCTTTATCAGGGTCATAAATTCACCCAATGATTTTGGTTCGCTTTTTTTTCCCACAAGGAAATTTCCTCCTAAATACGAAAAAGCCTCTTTAAAACTTTTTGGTTTTTTTTTTCTTTCTTTTTTTTTTTTTTCATTTCAAAGTAAAATAAAATGAATTGAAAAAATGTTGGGTCCTCTCATATGACTGGGTTTCATTAGCTTTATATCGAGCATTGCCATCTTTAAAAAAAACCTTTTAACTTAAATCGACTATGACTTGTATTAACGAAATTAAATGGTTGGTCACGGGTCACCGCCAGGGGGTCCTGGAATTAATGAAACTGATCGGATGCCTATTTGAACTGGGATTCGCTATTTAGCACAGAGCTAAGGCAACTTTTTATGCATAACTTAATTCGTTTGAAGCCATTCGGTTGATTTTTCATTAGAGATAATGGCCCCCATCTAGAAGAGGCACAGCCAAATATGGCAGTCAGTTAAAACTAGTTTCTCTTGCACTCTTAATCTTGTATATTCGACATGAGACCCGTGAAACGACTGAGGGGTAACTCAGGGTAACGTGATGGGGGAAAGGGAACCCCAAAAACATTTTAAAAAAATTAGAGATGTTCAATAAGTTCCCAGGCAGAACAGTTAGCGTGTTTAAGGTAATATCAGTGCAAATAAACTAATATTAGTAAAAGGCTTGATAATCGTTATTTATAGTAATATTTACAATATTATTAAAACTCTGAAAAGAGTATCCTTCCTGGTTATTTTTCCATTCACTACAGTTTTTATTGAAAATCAAGCAAAACCTTTAACTGGTTATTGTTCATAAAAAATTCTTTATGTAAAATCTGTTTAAATTCTGTCAAAATTCCTTTTTTTAAGATCATCTGCTAAACGTTTTGCTCGCAACGTTCAATTAATTAATAATATTTATAAATAAGAAATTTATCAACAATCTGGCAAACGTCCATCACGTGTGATTATTTGTTCTAGAAAATTTCATTCAGCGTCATTTTCATTATTTATATATATTAAAAGTAACGTTTTTTTCCTCAACCATTTACTAGTAATATTTTTATATAATTGTTTATTATAATTTGTTAAAAAAGGATTAACTAAATGGTTTGCCTACAACGTTCCTTCATTCAATTATATTTAATCATCAAAAAATCAAATCGAAATACATAAAAAAACAAGAAATTTATCAAAAACACTGGCAAAACGCAATAATCCCTGGTCATTTTGCGCAAAAAAAAAATTCCCGTCACTTTCATTAGTAATATTTGGTAGCACAATTTTTGTTAAATATGAAGCAAAATTATATTTGTTCAATCAGTTGTTTTTCTGACCTGCCAAAATTCCTTTATTTGAAATAAAATTTAATCATATTTATAAATATAAAATATAAATTCTGGCCAAAATTCATACGTTTTATTAGAAATTAAGCAAAAATAAATAATTTATGATTACATTTTTTCTAAGCACCCTTTTTCCTTTATTAGTCATATTTATAAACAAAATTGATTTTTGCGGTAACATGTACAATTGTAGATGTTTAGGTTAAAAACTTGTTAGGAATAGGTTTGACTTTTGGAACGACCCTCTCGTAAATTTCCCTTAATGCACCCATCTATTTTCATCGATGAAAAATACCTTAATGAAAATAATGCATTCTGGGTATAATGTGGGCCTCGATAAACTATCTTCCTACATCTAGAAGCCTCTTTTAGATCGGTAAGAGAACACGATTTAGGAGGAGATGACGAAAATTTAGAAAGATAAAAAACTACGGAGGGAAAATATATCAATGGGAGAAATTAGATTGGACGATGTTCTTTTCATTATTAGGGAGGGAATTTATTGCATTTGTAGCGAGTCGAGATCAAAATAAACATGATCATTTCAACCTTCGAGTAGCAATGTTTTTGAATTCTATTCCTGTTTCAACAATTTTTTTGGCTGAATTTATCCGCTAAGTTTATTACCTTCTACGAGCACATGTTAGTATTTTGACAACATACATGTCAGAAAAATAAATGGCACTGATTTTAATTTAGGGTGCTTAAAATAAAACAATACAGAAATTTATTTCAATCAATGCATTTTCAGGAACTTTAATTATCTGAAGATATCCTACATGTGTCCGAAAGCGTTCAAGGTGAATAAAATGTCAAAACTTTCGTGAAAATTCGAAATAAAAATCGACCATTTCAAAGGTTAAAAATGTGGTGGACGTCTAAGAAAATTATATCAATTAATTCTACGCTATAAAAACACTCAAGATTTCTTTTAAAGAAATTGTGAAACAAAACGCTCAAGTTTGATAAATTTCTTGATAAATTAAATTACACCAGTTTAACACGAAATTTGCTAAAATGAACACGCGATATTTTCAGTTAAGCTCTCATTTAAATTGCCATTTAAAAAACAGTAGCCTTAAAAATAATAAATAAATACTAATCAGTACACTATAGATAACACCATCACAAATAAATCAATTAATATATTTATCTCAATATAATTTCATCTCTGACAAATGTAAGAAGCCATTAAATTTTTTTTGGAAAAATATTAAATATATTAATTAATATATAATAAGATATTAAAGAAATCTTATCAGTGTCCATTCGTAATGGTCATTCAAAGCTTGCAAAAATGGGCTTTCGCAAGAAATAAGTAGTGCAAAAAATGCTAGAATTTACAAGCCATCTGCGAAAAGCAGGTGGCATTAATAATCCTATCTCCAACGTGCATTTAAAGTCACAATTTAAACTGTCACAATTTAGGATTTGGCTCTCGTCCTTATCTGCGACCTCATGCGCATACGTATGGACCCATTGCTTTTTGTCACATCCCCCCCTCTCTCTCTCCTCTTTCCTTACACCATCCACAGCTCCCTTTACGCAAGACGCCAAAACCTGTTAAACGTCAACATTTCTTATTAAAGTTTGGCGAAATTTCCGACATCGATTTCAAACGTTGCAACCTATTTTTAGTCTCACGAAACGTTTATGACGTTGCCTGTCACCTGGGTCACGCAAGGGAATCATTTAGCATGGAGAGGAGAGTCAGGGTCAAGAGGGTCTAAGGAGTCAGCAGTTATTAGGGAAGCACTAAGGATGGATTCTTTATGCATAACAGAATACATATCAAAAGTAGTAAAATATATGTAGACTAGACTTACCCAAAAAATCTGTTTCAGCGGTCTCTCGAAGGCCATCTGGACCTGCAAAATATTTCACTAAAATTAAACTCAGCAGCATCAAGAGCAACGAAAAATGAAGGCTGTAGAAAATTCCTAAATGCGATTTCAATTAGCAGAGTAGACACTAAAATTGTCAATCAAACATCCAATAATAAGAAAAAGACAATGAGAAAAATATGATTAAAAATGCATTCCGTTAGCAAATATTGGTCGACATACTTTTGGACAAAAAATTGAATCATTTATTAATTTTATTTTAATTGCAAACACTGTGAAGAGCAGTAAAAAATAAGTGCCTCATAATATAGCGAATCAATAAAATTGTACGTATAATTATTATCATTACTTACTTCATATCATTTAAGAAGCATACATATAAAAAGAAGCAAAAACATTTTACTTATAATTAGGGGAAAAATACAATTTTCCTTAATGCATGTTCCGCTAATGTTACGTCTGGGTGCATATCACATACCAGTCTGTTTTTAATAACCTCTCTTTAGTTGAAATATGATTCTTTTATAATGTAATTATTTAGTTTGATATTATTGCAATTGAATACTGCAGTTTACATGTAATTAATGCTGCTTTTGTGAGTAAACAAGATTTTGTTAAAGAATAAGCAAAACGTTTTAACATTTTATTTCATTTAAAGGGTTACCAATAATATATAATATATTTTATGTATTTCATTTAACATAAGCTTATTCACAGCTGCCCCTGTAGTTAGGCAAACACTGCCAGAAGTATAGCTGGCAGTGTTTGCCTACCTTTAAGGGCAGCTTTGTTTTGTCTAAATTATGTTGACTACTCAAACCAGATGCTGCTAAAGCCTGTTAAATTTAACCACTAATTAACCAAAATTTAATATAACATGCTTTAAAATGCTACGCTAATTCACTGCAGCTAATTCTTGACTATTTTCCAAATCCTTAGAGCTTGGTATGATTGCTAATGAGTGCATTTCACAAAATAGTTTTCCTGCACATAGCAAAATTAATTAACTTAAAAAACAACATAAACGTCAACAGATAGCTGAGCATGGCATTCGAGCGAATTAAATATCCTTTGTTTTACAAAATACCAGCTGATTGTTATCTCATGCACTACCAAAGCATACCACATCTAATTTATTCGTAATTCAATTTTTTTTATTGTATCAGTAACATTGCGAAATGAGCATGCTACTATTTTCTTTCCACTCAATAAATATTAATAATATTCTTTGAGCTAATGCATTCACCTGTGATAGAAAAAAGTACCGACAGCTATTATTTTTTTTAAATAATGAATTCTCCCTGATTGTTAAAAGACGGAAACGTTAGCAAAATATAAAACCATCAACAAGCGACTTATGACCACCGAAAAAGTATGAAGATCATGGGAACTAACATGATCAAAAAAATCGCCATACTTTCTCAGAACTTCACCAAAAAAATTACGTTTTTCAGAAACTAAATTAATTGCAGCATATAAAGCACGATTTAATCGCCATGATTAAACGAAATGCGGGCACAGGAGGATTTTTTTCTCTTTTTTTCATTTTGCTCTTTTTATTTGTCACGAATAAACAAAATAAATTTCACATCGAAGCCTGGAAGCATTTGTTGAAAACAAGTCAACACACATTAGGGCATTGGAGCGGATGGACAAAGATCCAAAAATAAACGAGATTAGAAGAAGATAACAAAATTTCAACCAAAAAAATCTCTGTTTGTTGGGCATAATCTAAAGAAACTTTCATTTAATTGCTGCAATCTACTAGAAAATAGGTTTCGCGGACATTCTGTATGTTAACAAGATTTGGTAAATCAATCCTTTGCTTAGCAGTTATTAATAAAATGCATGTCACTCAGGAAAATCACTAACGTATTAATAGATAAATTACATTCCAAAATAATGCACAAAACAAAACTGACATTATCAGTTCTTATACATGTAACTACCTATAATTCCACAATTATCAATTATTTTAAGAACATCATGCCTTTATTGATAATAGCTTAAAAAACTTTAATAAACTTTTTGTTAAATTCAAAGAATGTATATAATTTATAACATGACAAAAATTGCTACGATAAATAAAAAGCGTTCTTTTTAACATCAGGAGAATGCAGGAATTAAAGTTCAGGAATTAAGGTCTATTAGAGACCTTAAAGAAATCAAACTATGATTACTATAAAACAAGATCAATTTCAGGTTGAGCAGGTTAATTAAATGAAAGTTATCGTAGAATTGTGTCTCATATTTCTTATTTATTTTATGCATGTAATGGCTAATTTCTTTTCGTATTGCGCAGGTTTTTTTATTTCGAATAAAGACAGGGAAGAAAGAAATTATAACGTCAACGAACCTTTACTCAAAATGTAAATTAAGAAATATCAGATCTGCATAAAATATTGATAAGAGAAAAAAAAAGGAATAATTTCTAAACATGATGGAAATAATGAGCATATACCATTCCAACTTAAATTTTTCAAGCAAGTTTTTTAAAACAAGATGAAAAGTAAATTGGCTCATTGTACTCAAATGGTAATAAGTTCTTAAAGAAAAGCAAGTGTAATTTTATGGCCATGTATATTTAGTATGAGCTTGTGTAATCATGTGCTGAGTTGACTAGTAGACACTTTCAGTAAACATATTTAGAACATGTAGGTTGTGTATAAATCTTACTAGGTAAAAGCATTAAATTATGTTACAAAAATCAGCAAAGATGACACTAGGAAAACGTGTTTATAACGAACATAGTTTGCGTGAATCTAAATCATCTGTTAAATTAAATAATGGGTAAAATAGTTTTGCAAAATTATAGACATTTGGTGTAAACATGTTTCGAACTAATCCGAATTTATAATTAGCCATTAATAAGCCAGAATAAGTATGCGTTGCGCAAATAGAAGATGAATGAGATCGCCTACACGTTTATTATAATATACAGTCTTAATACACCATACCAAACTGTTGAGGTGGGCATTAAACATGTTTAGAAAATTATTATTTTGCGTGGATCCTAAATACGCCAGCCAAATCACGTGTTATAAAATGATAGGACTTTGCAGAAAACAAGTTTAAAACAGATAGAATGAGTTCTCTACATAGAGGGCGACAGGATGGCAAAGATCAAGTGCGTATTAGAAGCAGTACTTGAAAATAAAATTTCATTGGTCCTGTTAACAAGATGCCAGCCATTATTACGGAGTCTCTTTATGAACAATTAAAATTAACAACAGGAGGGTGAAAGAGATTATTAAAGCCTAGTGCAAACAAGAGGCTCCGTCAATGATACTAATTCATATACACTGGATATACTTACACTAATAATACATTTGATGGAGCAAACGGCACTCCCAGAATGCAACAGCTGACAATGCCATATATGGCTGTGTACTTGACCACATATAGAAAATGTGGTATATGACTATTGAATAAACTAAAACATTTTTAACTGTATTTTGCAATGTATTCATAAATGGATTTAAAACTTGCAATGCCTGTACGAATATGATCGACATTCTGTACATGGATATGAATAGATGTACATGTATATGGCCATATAGTTCCATTTGTATCAAATTTCAGATTTACTAGACCTAGACCTACCCTGAGAGTGTTTAGTATTGCACGCATTTATCATTTGCAATAATAAGCTCATTAGAAATGTGGTGAAAACCACACGTTTTATCTAGAAACGTTCATTGAAGAGATAGAAAACAAAGCAGAATTTTTCATATTACTTCCTGGAAGGTTTAGATGCAGCTTTGAAAGAATCCCAATGACGTCATTCCACACATTAAGTATCATCATACCAAAGTAGGGTTGGAGGCTTAAACGATTTCAATTTGCTTTCATCCATGCATGTTTAACGTTGCATTTTGTCATTTTCAAAGCTCATTACATGACTGAACTTATTTCGGTTTCCTCTTACGCAAAGAGAAAAATGATAGATTGCCATTTCAGCTATCTTCGCAAACGGTCTTTGCCTTCCCAATTCGCTAAAAATATCATTGAAAGCAAAAACATGCAATTGAAAACTGGCCATCGATTAATGCGATGATAAAGTGAATTTGGAGTTTCTTAAAATAAATGATGTTCTGATATTTGTCGTTTGGTCCTCCCACGGTTTTCAACTATGTTTACAAATCAAATATGTTATTAATAAAATACATGTAATATGCAAAAAACTGAAATTAAATAAAAATTACAAATAAAAATTATCTTTTATTTCTACACACATTATTTCATAAATGCGAATAAAATAAACTCAATATTTTTTTAAAATCTTTATTACATGTATAAACAAAGTTATGTGCGAGGTTGTTTATACACATTAATTATTTGTTAACAGTACGCTAGTATTTGAATTTTAATCAAGCTGCCTTTTAAATGCAAAATGTTCAGTTTTTAAAGATTGCATTAAGAAAATTACAACTGTTTTCTCTTTTTCCCTAAGCTAAATGTAAATACTGACTGAAAGCAAGAGCTGAGCCCAAGCAAATAGTCCAAACTACTAAGGGCATAACAATTGTTGAAGGCAAAGCATCGAACAATGTTTCGAGAAAATGTGCGTAAGGCCAACCAACAATAAGCGCATTAAACGAATTAATTTTGAATTTATAAAGTATGCGGATGCGCATCCAGACTATAAACGGGAATTTTATATCATTACGACCATAATTTAGCGAGCGGAAAAAGCAAATAAGAGCACTTCAAATTAATTAAATCGCTAGGAGATGATGAAAAAAAAAGCGAATGAAACATGGCCTCAAATTAATCCTAGCTTGCAAATTTCACAAACTAAACGGCAAAACTGAATGAAATGCACGTTATAAATATTTATATGGAGTGCGAACATAAATTTTCATTAAGTTTCTTCATGTTTATTTCCTATAATATGCTGGCATTATTTGAAAACGATGGCTTAGGGCGAGGGCTTCTGGCTCACCCCAGAGGCCCCTGGCAACTCAATAAGAATCCTAAATGATTATAATGCCAATTACAAGAACCGTAAAAAGTGGAAAAAAATAGACAAGAACCGGGTTATAGACGAACACTCCCGCTAATAAAAATTCAATTTTGACT
Organism: Rossiulus vilnensis; assembly: GCA_034700785.1. Classification (NCBI taxonomy): domain Eukaryota; kingdom Metazoa; phylum Arthropoda; class Diplopoda; order Julida; family Julidae; genus Rossiulus; species Rossiulus vilnensis. Next base: position 7,566 of record JAQIXS010003487.1, on the reverse strand, counting down.
TCATTAACCTTTCAGCGAGGCCTACCTTCTCCCACCCCATAAATTGAACAATCATTTTAGGTAGCACGGAAAATTTTGCATTTTTCTTCATTTGTTTTTCATGCCGCCTGGGGGGAAATTAAAGTTTGTACCTATCATGTTAAAATTCTCACCCATGATGTAAGAAATTTATTCGAAAACATTGTCTGAAAATTAACGCGAGGGCTACAATATACGAGAAATAAGTTTGAAATTGGGTCCAACAAAATTGTTATCATTTTATCAACAAATATTAACTCAATAGATAATTAACTTAATAGATATCTAGAAAATAAATTCGAAAATTGGCAAATAATAAATAAATAAATGAAAAGTATGGGTTACCAGCTAAACGACTTAGCTTCAATTAAAACCTTGTAAACTTATCGACTACCAACTCAAGAAAGTCATAAAATAACTTTATTTTTATAATTTTCAATAATGTTCATTAAATATTCTCATCTGAGTAATCTTTTCTATGTTGACAAGACGAGCATTGGAGTTATTATGTCTCAAAGTATTATGTACTTCTTATTTTATCTGTTGGACATTTTTATGTAAGTTTAAATTTAAATTCACATGATATTAAAACGGTTTTAAGTAATTTAAACTCATTAAACTCAGATAAATGACTGCTTTTATTACAATAATGATTTTAAATTTATTGCAATATTCATTTATTTAAAAAAACATTAACTTTACATTAAAATCAATTTGGCCAATTCCTTAAAAATATTTCATTTTGAACATTATACTTCTTCTGTTATAGATGCAATTTGTACATTTTAAGCGTTCGTTACATTTGTTTAGATTTTTTTATTTAAATTAAAAATAAACCGTTTTTAAAAAAACTTCAATTAATAGAAAAATGTAGGCCTATTTATTAATAAAACGTTTAAGCATAATCGATATTGATAACAGTTTCCTCCATGGGTTCACTTTCCAATAACTATTTGTTTTGTAACATCTCGTTAAAAAAAACCTTGGTTCTCGATTGACTGATCTTTTTTCCTCATACATTTTTTATTCATTTTTTTGTCTTTTTTACGAAAAATAAGCAAAATTTACATTTTGTTTTTGCTGCAAGAAAGTTTCCTACGTTCATGAATGTCTTCCGAAAATATACCGTATCTTCTATTTTTTTTTTTTTTTTTTTTTTAGGTAAATGTATTTTCATATCATTTTCTTTCTCTTAGTTTTTCCTCGGAGAACGAAATCCAGCGAGCTTTTGAAAGACGAAGCTGCCAATTTTATTCATTAAATTGGTGACGGAAACCGAGTTCATTTCCATAACTAGATTCATTAATTCCTCTCCACGCAATCGGATACTGAAGAAGCAAGGAGGAAATTAGGTGAAGAAATGAATCCCCTCCCCTAAAAGACCCCAAAAGCCACCCACCCTTAGGCGAGGGGCGTACTTTGTCGATTTTAAATGCTAGGACATAAGAATACTTAGTGGAAAATCATCCTCGCTTAGTACGCTTTGTTACAGAAATTCAGCTATTTTTTTGTTGTTCAAACAACGTGTGCTAATGAATGAACAGCGAACATTTTCGGCATTTTTAGACATATCATTAAAAGCGATAATACAACTGAGAAACTGTCTTAATTCGAGGGTCGTTTGCATTCAATTCCGAAGAAGACATTTTTCTCAAAAGTTTTTTCTAAAGTAAAATTAATGACTATACGTGAATTTTCACAGACTTAAAATCTATTACTGACATATCAAAATGGGTTTGAAAAAATGTTGAAAATAATTTTCAATTTAATATTGTCACTTTAACACGTGCATTTTTATCGTTTAATTTTAACCATTTTTTAAAGTTGTAGTCGTAGTTTTTAATAGTTTTCATATTAAAATTATTTTTTTTATTTTTAACCAAAAGTTGTGTGGGAAAGGAACTGCTCTAAATATCTTGGTTAATTTAAAGTAAAATTGTGCTTCAAAAATTATGATAAGTGGTCCATATATGATTTTTTAATTACGTTTAAGTTTTGAAATTAACCTCCTATATATGGGTGGGTGGGCTGTATATATAAAAATTTCAAATCAAAGGCGTTGACAATTGAGCCATTTAATATCAGCCTTGTTCAGTAACAGTTGGTAAAACGTCACATATGTTGCCAGTAACATTTACTGGAAATATGAAGACGATTCCTCACGATTTTTGATAAAAAATATAGAAAAAATAAACGAAAAAAATTCGATATCGATGCATATAAAAGATCAAGTGGGAAAATGCCCTTATCGATTGAATTTAAAACGAAGAATTACAAGTTGGCGAAAAAGACAATTTCAAAAATCCAATTTCGATAGCCGGATAAGCCTAATCACGAAAATATTCCAAGTCAATTTGCACAATTTTACAAAAAAAATATTTTGCTGATTTAGTGAAAACTGTGCTGAATTTTTCCATATCCGACACTTAGAGCCTCTCAAAAAAAGATTTGCAGTTTTTGAGATCTATTTACGATTTAAATGATTTACAGCTTTGAAAATAACCAAACCAAAGGACACCTTTCAGTTGCTGGGCATTTCTTTATTTGACCTTTTTTATGAAAGTAAGATGTATTTAATTGAATATCCTCAACAGATCAAAATAATCCGCAAAATTAATAAATACATGTTGATTATGTTTTTAATAAACAATTTTTTTAAAAAAATACTCCTCACTTCAAAATAAATTAAAAATGAAATTTATTTAAAATTGGTATAAAAGATATTGCCTTTCAGTAGTATTTTTCACTTTGAAACGATAGTGGAAGGCAATAGAATCTTCTAATACAAATCTACTAAATTCTACGTATATTTTGAAACTTCGCAAAGTATAATACTGGTCTAGCGTCACGGTCACGGCACGCTGGCCACTGGTCAGCAGCGGCAGTTAAGCATAAAAGATGGGCTTCGACAGGACCATTCGTTACGTTGGGCAGCGACAAAGTGGCCGAAAGTATCCTATCATTATTTCTAATTTCCGAATGGTCGTGTTAGGCTATTAGATAAAAAAACGCCTAGATGACAAGTCTATTTGAAATATGAACTCATGAGGCGGCAATAAATGTTCCTTCATCACCAACTTAAAAGACCTCTCGCTCTCACTGCCTATTCATTTTTATACCAAATCCATAAAACAGCCCCATACACCCTTACTGCAAAGTCAAACCCCCCTAAGGTGGGCGCTAAAGACTGGCTTCAAAGTTGGCCTAACTGAAACCAAAAAGCGTTTTCCCTGACTTTCAAGGTTTGGCAAGGTTTCGCGAAATTCCACTCACTTATGTGCACTGCATTTTTAGAAAGTGTGAGTGGCGTTTTGAAGAAAAGGAAAATTGTTTTGATTCGGATCAAAATTATTTTCAAAAATAACCACAAATATACCGCTTATATTTCTCTGGCCCCCCTGACAGTCTTTAAAAAAAACATTGAAAATTAAAAAATAATATGGGCTGATGGATTACACCCCTTACCATGGCATATCTATGCTGACAGAACATCAGCGAAGACCTCAAAGATGGACAAAATTTCCTTTGCACCAAGATGAAGATGTTCATAAACTTCTTCATGCTTAAAATATATTCATCTTCATCATCATCATGTTGCAATAGTAATTACATATTCAATTTATTAAATAAATATACGTTTTCCGTAGTTCTCAAACTCATGGACAGATGGCGCTGCATCCCTGTTACTCATGGCAAACCGTACCAAGAGGTAGCGCCATCTATTGGAGCAGGTATAAAATGCTAAGCAATACATAACTCATAAATTCATCCTTGAACTTCTGGTGAAAAAAGTTAAATATGGCTATATTTGGTGTGTTATATGCCATAACTGGCCACGTCTGACTCACATATGATCATGCATAAGTCTTAATATGGCCATATATGACTAAAAACATGGCCACGTACAGAAAATGTGCTATACGACATTACTTAAAAGTCTTATATGGCTGCATATTATGGTTTTATTTTAGGGTTCATAAACATGTATGGATATGTGGTCGTTAATACATATGTATAGAATATATGGACTGATCTAACCATATCTAACTATATGATATGATCTAATCATATATGAAATTAGTCATATATGGCCCATACTGGGACAGCTTATGCAATTTTAAAGCAAGAAAACGTGGCTACACTAAAACCTAAATATTAAAAAATCCATTCTTAAACGTTTTCAAAATTATATGAGACCTTTTTGCAGAGGTGCCCAAGAAGAAAGACTTTGGTCTTCAGAGCCGTCGTGCCAATAAGAAAAGCCATCGCATTCCTGGTTATGAAGTGACGAAAATGAAGGTGGCTTCGAGCGACACTTTTCAATCAATCACAAAATCGAGAGGGAGGAATCACAACTCACACCCCATGTGCAGCTTAACTTCATCTCCATGCATATGAAGTCAATAGAAGTGATCAATAATTTCGATCTCTTTCGCCATCGACACTTATGAAAATGCATCAAAAAAAGACTATTAAGCTGGCGGACCATGGTCTAAACTGAAATGAAAAATGACAATTTTTGACAAGTGGCTGTCGGTCCTCTAAAAAGCATTTGCATGACTGAAGGCAGAGTCAAAACCTAGGACTGACCCATGACTTCACTGCCATTCGATTTAAACTACCGTCCAAGAATGGAAGTCAGTCAAAAACTTGACTGTTTGACACCTCCCCCTCCCCCTCATCTTCTTTTCCGGACCATTATCGTCCAAACGACTCCCCCTTCACTGTACAGACGACATTACCCGGGTGGAAAAATAAATATATGACATATATGACATTCCATATCTGGTTAGGCCAGGAATTAGTCACGAAAGGGTCTTTATGGCAATAAATGACAATATATTTATTTAAATTTACATAAAACAATATATGTCCATTCATATTCATACAGGCCTATATTAATGTTTATTGCAGTCCATAAAATCCATATATGTCCATATGATTCATTCATATGCATATTTGGCCATATATAACAATGTTCATTATATTATTACATTTGACCATATTTGGCCATATGCAATGTTTTTTATTATTGCATACGACCATATTTTGCCACATATAACCATTTATGACCATTTATATCCATACATGCCTATTTTAATATTTAAGTTCATAAAACTTATATATGTCCTTTTTTACATTCTTGCATATGACCATCCATATCCATATTTGGCCACGTATGCTACATGTACCTGTTTGGCTTTATCTAAAGTTGTCTTGCATGACGATGTCAATATATGGCATATATAAGCTATCCACCCGGGCATACTTAATTTATTTGGTAAAAAATCACGTCTATTTAAATAGACAATAGTTCAAAAACAAGTTGGAAGTGCTCATAAAGCGCCATCAGCTTTACGTTTTAATTCACCAGAGGCTCTAAATTTTAATTTCACTTTTACAAGGGATGGAGTTTAACAAATTCCGACTAGCGTATTATGCTGATCTATCCCAAGTAGTTTTGGAGATACTCCTCACTTTTGTTTGTGACTGAAACCTTCCTGGCTTCCCCTAAAGACAACCTGTTATTAAGCTGCTAGCATAAACGTCCTCGCTCCGTTTGACACTCGCGACATCTTCATATAAATTTAAATATTTTCTAGTCTGTTTTTTTTTATCTCACGTAGTTCTGAAATGACACGCCAGTTACATCATTTATAAAAAGCTATTAAATGGCTGCATTTCTTCTATAACCCCAGGCTCCTGTGAAAAATCTTCGAAGACAATTTCCTCCTTTTCGCTACAAATCACGTCACCAATGTTGAATTTCCTATTTCTGCAAAAACTGGAAGGTTTTTTTTTTAAATTTAAACGTTGGGATGAAATGACCTTTTAGTCGCGCTTTTTTCACTTCTGGAGACGCGTTTTTCGAGTAAAATAAATTGCGTCTCACGTCAGCCTTTGCACGCTTAAATTTGAATATGGTGACATATATTACGATTTAGGGCGACGTCAAAACTTAACTTTTCACGGATTTTCACTGTCTCTATTGTTCTTACGGATTGATTTTTGAGAGAAAAACCGTGAGACAAAATGGAATGTTGTGGCATTAAATTTATTATAATCGTGTAGGTAACGTGAAACTTCAAATAATGCCACCACCTCTATAAAATTTCTCAAATTTTCTTTTTTATTGCATGCGTATTCTGACCCGTGAATGCCACAAATACACTGTTTAAACAAATTTAATTTGTCACCCAATTGTCAACCATAAGTACGACATGTATATCGAATAAATGTGTTAAAATTCATTTAAATATTACTCACGACATTTCTTGAATAATACGTTTGATAAAAAGTCGTCTGAAGAATTCACAACTGTCCATGCTAAGCGTTTTAATACGTCAAACCCAATCCACAACCGCAACACAGTGAATTACAAAATAATACATGTCAGCATATTTTGTCCAAGCGATTGACCTTCTACAATATAGTACCAATCACGTTTCCACTGAGGACCAATGAGTACCTTGGCTTACCAAATTACAATTTACAATTTTTCAAGGTTAGGTTTGAAGTGGCATTTTACTTTGTGAGAAAAAAAAAATGTGCTGGCAGCGGTGGGATTCGAACCCACGCCTCCGAGGAGACTGGTGCCTTAAACCAGCGCCTTAGACCGCTCGGCCACGCTACCGATAAAGGTCATTACGTTTTAGACTTGTTTAGGAAATGATTTATCATACTATTAGTCATGGTATAATGGATAAAACATATATATGTACATTATTTAAGTAACATTTCAAAGACCATAATGTTTGTATAGCGGTTAAAATTAAATATTAAAAACAAAATAATGTATAGCTAAAACAACTGCAAAGTCGCCAAAATAATATAAATACTATAAATCGTATAAGACATACGCCTATATAAGTATTATTTAAATACATACAGACGTTAACGTGAAGCATACTGTATTTGTGATATGTTCGTTTATTTTTAACATTCAATTTTAACCGCTGTTGACTTTCTAAAATCGGAGCAAAATTTGATTCCAACTAAAATGGTCAAAATAACTAACCTTTACCAAGAATCATCTATTGATCGTGTTTTCAGTAATGAAGAAAAAAACACGGTTTTTAGCAGAACTGAATATTAATTCAATCTTTGGCAAGATTTATTCAAGTCGTTAAAGACATTGAAAAGTCACCAAGTAATATCAAATTATATATAAAAGTATAAAAACGACGTCATGACACCCTGCCAAAGATATTAATTCATTTCTGCCATGACATGTTTTTCTTCCATTTCCAAAAAACACGATCAATGGAACGGTTCTTGGTAAAATGCCACTAATTTAAACCGTTTTAGTTTGAATCACATTTTCTCCCATATTACAAAGCCCAATATCGTTTCTCCCCTTTTTCAAAAAAAGAAATCCCTATTTCTCATGGAGGTCTTCTTCCGGCTTCATTTATCACGTGGTACATTCCTTATCACCGCCTAAATTGGTGCTCACAATAGAGGCATATCCCCATTTCAAAAAAAGAAGAAAAAATTGGGTTGACTTTTGAACTTCGCACGATTTTATGCAGGCAGTTTATCGAACAT
>JAQIXS010003486.1:0-18034 GCA_034700785.1 Rossiulus vilnensis | reverse complement strand
ATAGGACACAGGCCAATTCTAAACATGCCAACAATGAATGAAATCATCATGTACAGGTAAAGAAACATCACGGAGCACCTAACACTTTAGACGCCCACAGTTGAGGAGTTTAGACAGAAATTGCAGGGCCGCCCCCATTCCATTTTTACTTTAGTTCACAACTGCTAATACGCAGCGTATCAATTGCAAATTATTTTGCAAGGTGTTTGGAGGATACAATTTTGAAGTAAGTTAAGTTTTTGCCTCAATTTTTTTTCAATCCACGCCCTCTTGTCTTGCGCCCTTCTGTCTCGCACTCTTATGTCTGGCGCTCTTTTGCTGTATCAGTTGAAATTCAAAATCAACAAATACGCAAAATAACAAATTCACAGTAGCTTCAGCAATGCCAAACTATCGTTGTACACATTACATCATTTTTTATAGGTTCAAATGCATTAAAATTCGACCCTTAAGAGATTTATGTAGGGCCTTTAACTACGCCAATACTGGTAGTTCGTTATACATTTTCTAAAATTATTAATTTTGATCTGGATGGTGTGTGCAATAGTTTTTTTAATTGCATCACTGTCCATGAAAGTAAATTCGCAAATAAATGCACTCTGAAGTTCCGTTGTGTCTTTTCAGCCACTATTTTGGCCAGGTCAGAAATCAGGCTAGTTTAAGTGTAACAATCCTACAAGCATTGCAGGTAACGCATTTATAGTTAAGTAGAGAATTTATTAGCTTAAATAGGACTAACAACCATGAGCCTAAATGGCCCTCAGCGATTCTTTCTCAGCTAAGATCTTGCATATGCCACTAACGGGCAGATTGCCATGATTGCTTATATCGTTATGCTTGAAATTAAAGCATTTATTTGCAATAATGCAGTACAAGTTGGTCGATAGGTTATTGCTACCTGTCTATGGCGTAAGACAGCCAGAACATTTTTTGGAAATATTCAAATAAGATTATTGGATTATTTAAAGCAGTATGCTTCCAACAGGGTGTCTACCAATTCGGATTCAGAAGTACTCATCGAGAGCACATGGACCAGATCGTTGAAAATTAAATTTGTTACAGAGCTTCCCAGATTACAAATGTTCCACTTATATGTTATATTTATATGCAAATGAACCTTTGAACTGCATCACCAGCAACGAAGGAAATTTTAAAAATGTCGTTTAATTAAGTTTAACACCAGTACTGGTCTCAACAACGCTGCTGTAACAAATGAAAAACCTGTGCATGCATATTGCGTTCTAGCAGTTTACAAAGCATAATACATCTGCTTCGTTGGCATTGCAGGAGTTACGGTGAACGTGTATTAGTTACTTCAATTTGTGCGAAAATTAAGAAACTGACTAAACTTGTATTCGTCTAAAATCCCTAACCGCAGAATTGCAGCGAACACTCGCAATCTGCCAATGGTTAATTCGCACATGTTATCCCACGCAATCAATGTTTCTAGGCATTCCTATGACATTAACGAACCACAATTGTTTTCTGTAATTAATAATCAAACAGGACAAATCTACTGGGTGTCCACCAGTTTCGAGCAAGTACGCCTAGGCAGCAAGCAGGCGCTAAAGTTGCGATATTCATTTTATGTATTCAATTTTGGTATAAATGTAGCTTTTAGCGTTAAAAGGTGTAAAAGTATTCAAGAAGAACAAACTTGTCATCTCAAGGATGTATACAAATAATCTAACAGAAATCAAATATTAATTGCGTGTTTCATTAAAATAATAAGGCCACCTCCAATGGTAGGGAATTCTTGTTATTACAAGACGGAATTTTTTCGGCAATTTGCAGACACCCTGTACATTAACTTGTAATCGGAAGCATCCATTTACGACTAGTTTTGACAACAGTTGTAACGTCCAGCATAAAATAACTTGCATATTGACTGACAGTGCTTGCAAACAAATGCGATTCGATATAGTAAAAAGCTAATTCATTATGTCCGGTTCGACTTCGCAACTTATGGAGACCATTTAGACTCACGGAACCCCCACAACTTGTGGAAGGGTGCAGGCCTTATAATCATTCGATAGTAGAAATTGTCTTCTCATTAGTTAATTTACCGAAATGCTTGTCATACGGCTTGTATAAGCGCATAGGCACTCAAGTAGAATTGGAACACTTATAAAGCCGGGTTTATGATAAACTTGGATTACAATTTTTAATAGAAACCTTAAGAATGTGATGCTGTCATATGTTTAAAAAATTACACAAATCAAATGATGCATTAAACAGACTTGTGGTTTGCACTCAAAATGTCCCACACCATGGGCGATCAACTTGAATGCTCAAACCATATTTCAAATTTCAGTTCCATTCAATAACCGCAAATGTTTGTCAAGCTTTGAAAATATACGAAAAAGTTAAATTAACGATAATACAGTGACTGTTTTAAATTAATTACAGGTCAAGTAAAAAGTCACAAAAGACAGCACCACGCGTTTACCATAACATTGTTGGCTTAAGCCATCATTCCCAATTAATTACAATGTATAAACTTAAAGACACATTGGTTGTCCAGAATGCACTGTATTAAGTTTAAAAAGTAGAAAAAACCCTTTAAAAGGTACTCACAGTATCCGTTGTGGGTTCGATTTCAATGTGTTCCGGTGTAGCTTCCATTATCAAGTCCTCCACCTCGTCGGGTGGTTCGTCGAGGTCCACTTTCTCTTCTTTCATGTTAATAGGAAGGGGATCAAAACCTTTGGGGTCGAAGTTTTTGGGTTCTGAACTACTCGTACTGGGGCCGCTCTCTGCGGCAGAAACCCGCATGAGTCCAGATGAGGGCAAAATGTGCTCCTCCTCAGAAGCCATTTCGTGGTGATGAAGCGATGTTGATGTTGATGGGGCCGATGATGCGATGGGGGCGAGGGATATGGCAGACTGAATATGAGAATGGGATGGCGGCGAGGGGGGCCTAGGAAATGATCCGGAATGCGATGAGTTATTGGTGCCTGGTGATGCTGGTGATCCTGCAGCAGCTGGAGGCCGTTTTTTGCGTTTTGCTGGAGGCGACGTCCTAGCTGGCACTGACTCGAACAATACTGATGGTTTCACTGTTTGCTGCTGCGCCTGAGATTGTTGGGCCGCCTGGCCCGTCACCTCTGCCAGTCCCTTCACTTTTAGCGTTTCTGCAGTTTTCAATAGAGCAGAAAGCTGCTCCTGAGATACATTTACCTCGCCTTTGTACATGAAGTCTATAATAGCTTTCATTTCATCGTAACGGATGTCTTTTAGGATGACAATAGGATGTTTGCATGGATTCTCCATAAACAAATTCTGAAAATAAGGGCTGCACGCTGACAGCACCATTTTGTGCGCCCTTAAACTAAGTCCATCGCACGCGATTGTCACATCCACAAACGCTTCATTTTGAAGCAACTGATCGAAAACCGTCAGCATATTCAGCTGATGATTGTTCCATTTGAGGCAAAACTGTTGCGACCCCATTTTTGCCTCTTACGATGAAAACAGTGCAGTCTTTGCCAAAGATAATTTTGCTGCTATAGCCGTTTCAAATCCGTCCTGAAATTTTAGTAATACAAACATGTCAAATCGATTTTTTTTCAATAGTTTAACATAAACAAGATTCCTTCAAAAGCTTTTTTTAATATTCTAACTCTCAGAAGACAAACAGGATAATAATTGCACAAACTTGATTGTAACCTATTTTGTGTGCAAGAAAAACAGCTAAACCTGGCATATTTTGACCGATTAAAGAATGTAGTTGAATCCATCACAGATAGTGGAATTGTCGTCCGCTATTTAATTCCTTATTCTAAATCCGAAATAGGCCTATACTATTTTGTTAAAAAAATATAAATTACTATTTTATTATTAAATAGGCTTACATGTACATTGTAATTAAACACAATGAAAAGCCTTAACAGACTGCCTTGTTAAGGCAATAATTATTAATAGGCTAGTTGGCTATTAACTGGTCGATTTTTCGACTGTCTTGATCAACGATTTCAGACAATTCGAAAAATTATAAACGTACACTTATACAGATATTATTTCGATAATTTAAAAAGACCTCGCACAAGTAGTTTATCAAATTGTCCCAGATCTTTTATTCTGGATATAAGAGTGGTCTCCTGCATGTTTTTACTATTGAGGGTGCTTCAGGTGTCGATGAAGCTAAGAGCATGCACAAATCGACATTTAACCATCTTCACATTTTGTCCAACTAGCATATATCGCAATAGTGCAGTTTCATGGTTGAATCAAGCGAGATAGGCATCATGTGTACCGGATGTTTAAATATTGATTATAATTGTTAAATTAGTTTTCTCCAGTATAGAATTGGTCGTTCTGTAAGATCTTAGAGCTCCTTATAATTTCAAATGTCCCGTTTCTTTATAGTAAAATGAATGAATTTGAATAAATAGGAAATGCAGTTTCTAGAGGTGGTGTAACGGTTTTTATACATTTTTTATTATAAATTGTGCATTTTGAAAGCGTAAAAAAATATTTGACGACCAATTCTATACTGGGGAAAATAAATTTACTGAACCAAAAATTATCTGAACCAAATAAATGTCTGATTTGCTTGATAGGATTTATTTTGGGTCGGACCTTATGAATTTCGGTTTATTCGACTGAATGCTTGCCGCTGTTTGCTTAAATGGCCTACAACTCCTTACCATGCACGCGCTTAGACTGAGCTCCGTACACACATGTGGCACATGTCAGCAAACACCGCAATCATTACGCACCGAACAATGAGCTGACGCCAAGCTCTGATGTAGACCTATCTCCAGTAAAGCGAAACCTTTTGACCGCAACCGCGTACGTTCGTCATTACGCCGAACGCAATATTTGTTCACCATTCGTTTGCCTTCGTAACCAAGATGCATACGCACCTCTAGTCGGTTAAGAGACTGCATCGCTCAATGATGATCGATCATTGGTTGGAAAAGGCAAAGAGTATATCCTTAGAAAGGGGCGTGGTTTACGAGCAATGCATTTGCTATGAGGCGCTACTGCTGCATGCTACACCAAATATTCACACCACCTCCAGCTGTCCATACTGCACTCTACCAGGCTAGGGCAATTTGTTGACTTCTGCCTTCAGACTCTGCCAATAAATTTATTGAACTAAAAGGGATTTGGCCGCTGATTATGATGTGTAGCAGAACGTTTTGTAACGGGTACTTACTAAGAGTCACTACTGTAGCATAACATACCATAGCCTATGTTCACCCGTACTCCTTAACTACATTGTACTACAATTCAGTACTAATTGAGATGACTAACTTTTAATCTATGCCGTTGGCCTAACAGTGATTTGGCCAAGCTGGATAAATAGTCGTTCGATACTATTACTTTGGTTAGATTAGATTGGCTTTCTCCTTTTTCACGTAGGGATCTAAAGCGAGCCAATGGGAGCGCTCGTGCGCCACTTTGGTTGTCACTAGCGTAGGCTGCTACTGATTTGATTGCGTAGACGATCTTTTGAGATGGATGCCTCCACTGGGAAGCGCTACGGAAGTACATCGAGTGTTCCCCGCCCACTTTAAATTTTGCCCTGCCTTACTCCTAGTCGTTTTAGGGCCCACCATCTCCCCAGCATGCGTTTGGTGACCTTCATTATCTCGGCCTTCCTGCCTCTTCCCCTGTAATTCCTAGCCAAGTTTCCACAAGCCATTCCCCCATGCGATAATCTGTCAGGGCTCCACAGCCCATGCTCTACGTCCTCCAAGCTCGTACCACATAGATCGCAAATCTCACGTATGGTTAAATTTTGCTAACCGCTTGTTGTTCTCGAAAGACCCTACTCTGGCCATAAGTGTTAGAGCACCGGAATAGCTATTGTTGTAGATACTCCTGCATGGCAGCCTATTCCATTAGAATGCTGCAACGCCCCTGGAGGCGCTTTCCATGATAATAGGTCAACTTTTTGGTGGATTTTATAATTTGCTTAAAAGGAACTTTTTTAATTTACCATAAATTCTATAAATGTTTTGAATTAAGACGAGTTAGTGATCAAGCTCTTGACTATTAAAAAAAGGTTGCCTTTACAGCAACTGAACAGTACAGGTGGTGCCACCTTTTGGAAATTCATAAAGAAACCATTAGGTGATGACCTGCTTCATCAAAAACGGGCATAATTTTCAATGAATATCACATGACTTTCTCTAGTAGAAAGTCAAAACATTGTCGTGTTCACAAGCTGGACCGATTTAAAACTAATTTTCGGCAGGTTTCAAGTTTGAATAGACGAACAATTTCGTCTGGCGCCATTATTAATTGCATTAATACTGCACCGTATCTTTCTACAGTGCTTGTTATAAAAGAGCAAATTTACAGCCTTTTCTTAAAAGATATCTTGAGTAAAGCTTAAAGTTAATTTTTTTCTACTCACGAAATAATCAAAGTAAATATCTAAAAAATTTTAGCAAAATCTAAATTTACAACAGCAATATTTTCTTTAAAAATTATAATTAATACCTTAACCGGTATTATACAAAACAACTAGTTTTAAAAAGCTTCAATGAGAAATTTATCTCAAAAGTGAATATAAATTTTCTTTACTAAGAGAATAAGGAAATGTTGCGTCGTGATGCATATTTAAAATCTTGAAAATTACAGATGATGGCAGTTATGAGTGCATTTAATGGCCAGGATGGAACATAAGGTGTCATGGCGGCCATTCCGACGACAACAACGCGTTCCACAGAGACAAAGGATTCCAAAAAACAGTTCACGAAAAATTCGTATTTATTGGAATATTGTAATCCATCTAGGAAAACAAATTTCACCTTCCGACTCCTTGCCAGTTCGTGATCGAAAATTGCATTGGACCGACAGGTAAACCAATCAAAAATGCAAAATTTCGGCTCAACGAAAATTCCCACCCATAAAATTCCGCGAAGTTCTCGAATTTTCCAGAAGCCGCCATTAAGGCGTTTTATGAAAATCTAAGTTTTTTTCAAATATTCGATCGTTCCACGTCACTATTTCACTACCAAAAACATCTTGAATGACTTACCTATGCTTTCGCGTCTGTTTTTGTTGAATAAACATTAAATTAATTAGAAAAACTTTCAAAAATATTTGGCATTAATGGCTTCCGAGTTCCCGGACGAAGACGCCGAACCGCAAATGATGGCTTCTTCTTCTCTCGTTCCTAAGCCGCGTACCCTTCCTGGCATACCTAACCGATCTTTGCCGTTTCAAATTTACGTCACAAAGTCAGCTCAAAAATGTATTACACCACGCAATTGTTTTTCTTAAATGTAGTGGTTGACCATATATTTTTACAAACTCTAGCGAAAATTACGCTTATCGTGGTGACAGTACAATAGTCTCGAGGCTAATCGATTACGTTTACCTGGCAGAAAATACCCGGATGTGAAGGGATGGCGCTCTACGACAATAAAGCCGCATAAAATAGATCTTAAATAGTATTTCATAATTTAAAACGATAGTGCTCGAGTCGATTAGATTCCATCTTCGGAATTAAACTGCGATTAATTTGTGATTGCTATTTAACGCACACGACTAGAAAATGGCATTCTATTTTAGGGGATATGAAAGGGTCGGTCATAAACCGATATAATTTCTGTAGGACGCTCATAAATTCTGAGCAATACAATGGAAAACCGAGGCGGCGACTCCGGCGAGGCCCCAATCGGAAGCCGAGCGTTTCATCTCAAGGACTGAATAGGGGGGGAGAAGGGTGTTTCGTGGTAACAAAGGACAAAACTCGTGATTTCAGTCTTCGGACTTGCCCCTCTTCATGACATTTTGCAGAAGGTCGAGAACATTTATCAACAAAAAAAACTGATAAATATCCTCAAACCCTGAAAGCCGGTTCCATCTGCGAATGTAGCCTACTTGGCAATAAAATAAAAACAGCAGTTGAGTTTCAAGCCATTCTCTATGTCAATTTGGTACATTTTCTATTATTTTACTGAAAATATCACTTATTTTCTATAAGTCCCTATCTCTGCTGTATTATAACAACTCATTTGCGATGTGTGTTTTGCATACATTGATTCTTTTGATTCTCTGCAATGTACAATATATGTGTCAAGGCATTATATAAATTACCTAGAGAATTATCCCTAGAAATCATAATCGTAAATTTTGTAGTCACATATGCAATTTTTTTTAATTTATAAAAATCCAGTGAAAAAAGTAACAATGATGGCATAATTCAAATTTAATATTTTATTTGCCAAGTTATCAGAATACTATGAAAAATGACTGATACATGTGAATTTTTAACAAAACAGTCAAATACTGGTGAAACACAAGTTTCATTGCTTGCATAAACTTGTCCTGCAGATTCATGTGTTGCATTCAAGAAATGGCTAGCTTACAATGCATATGCAATAAATGTTTCACGTAATCATATGATAATCTATTCGTCAGTTTTTTTTAATAAACTAGGAAAAAACCAATATTATACAGTAGGCGCCAAAACTTCCACATTGCAATTTACCATTACTGTACTTTATCAACATAAAAAGGGACATTTTTTAAATAATTCTGATTAAATTACATTGCCATTATCATGTACAAGTACATTAGTACAGTATGCTAAAATATTCTTACCTGAAATTTATCTTACAAATTTTCCAGCAAGTCTCATTTTTCCTTATAGCATTTTAAATGTTAGCTTCATAATGCTCCTACTGCTGCTTTGCCAATGTGAGAATTTTGTTTGTTTAAAGAATCATACCAACTTTCTTCAGTAATTAATTTTCTAATATCAGATCGTCTTTCCAAGTGACAATTTTCTTGATTTTCCTCTGCAACTAAGTCTGCATCTTCAGGTGCTGGAATTGAATTTTCCATTTCTTGTTTCATATTTCTTAAAATACTCTCTTGGCACGCCTGGTTGGGATATTTCTGGAAATAAAAATTCTATTCTAAAATCTTTAACATAAACTGCCCATTTTATTTGCTTTAAATCATTCATTACAGTCAACTCTCCGTAACTCGGAATTTTTGGGAGTAAATTCTCAAAAAAAATTCCGAGTTACGAGTTACGGAAGGGTGTCTATTTCTACCTAAGTGAAAATGTTTGGGTTAAAATAGCTGTTCAAAATAGTCTTCAAATGCATTTATTTCAGACAATTATCAGAATATCAGGTTAATTATATCACAAATTGAGATCAACAACAAAATAATGAATATATTGCATGATATTTACAAAAAATAAGAACGAATGTCGGCTTGCTTTTTAGCCTTGAAGCTTTCGTCGATCAACGAATCGAGGTATTGACAGAATACGGCATTTGCTTCGGGGTTGCCAACCTCGCTTTGATTACAATGCTTGATTAATTAATTAATTAAAATCAACAAAGAAATCTTACGTCTCGGTGGAGAGAAATTGTCATGATTTGGGCAATTAAAGTCGGGTGGTCAATGCGACAACTTGCGAGAACACGCCGGCAAAAACACACATGTGCCGCTAAAAACACGAAAACATGTGAAAACACCGATTTTGGCTGCATTTTAATGTACCGTCAAAGCGAGTAAGCCAGGCGGACGTCCTACCGATCCTGGCCAGTCAAAATCCGCCTGTCCACGCCGCCCTGGGCGATTCCGCCATCAACGATGTCGCCAGGATCTGCTACCCTAGGCGCAATAGGAGCGAGTATCTTTATGACTTGGTCATTGAAGCGAATCACCCCATCTGGGAAGCTGTGCTCTCTGCCGCTGGCTCCGACCGCCGGATCAACCTCGATCTTCAGCGGGTCAACGTCAGCGACTTCTCCCCCCTAATGCAGTGCTCAGCCTGTCTTGGTTTTGGCCATACCGCATCTGCGTGCCATAAGTCTAAACAGGGCCAGCTTCACACCTGTTCACACTGTGCAGAGTCACATCCTGTATCCTTATGCACGAAGAAGTCCTCACCTCCAACCTGCATCCACTGCACAAGATCCAACACCCTCTCTGGGTCTACCCTTCCCATCGACCACTCTGCCACCTCCCATACCTGCCCTGTCTGGCTGAAGATGGATACTGCCGCCCGTACCCGGATAGATTATGGAAAGTAATCGCCCAGGCACCCGCACACTCTCTATCATTCAGTGCAACCTCTTCCGGAGTAAAGCAGCTACAGTGGAACTGCTGGCTCACATGCGGGCAGCGCGTATGGACATCGCCCTGATCCAGGAGCCACATACCTTAGCACACGGTAGAGCCAGGGACTACCCTGACTATGCCTGCTTTCAGGCCCCACATGGTGGCCACCGCAACAAATCAATAATCCTTGTTCGCCGCGGTCTTTCCTCCCTCCCTTTACTTGTCTCCCACCACACCTCCCCCACCACTACAGCTATTTCTCTTTCTTATTTCTCTCAACCAGTTATTGTACTTTCCTGTTACATAGAACCCAACCTACCAGCACCGCACCTCGAGGAATCCCTAGACGCACTCGGAGCTGTCCTGGCCGATATCGGCCCCCACCCCGTGCTTCTATGCGGGGACTTCAACGCCAAACATCCCAGCTGGGGAGCACCGGTTGCCAACGCCAGGGGAAACTCGTTCGTGGACCTTCTTGCAGCAAACGACCTCCACGTGGCCAACGTCGGCAACACCCCTACCTTTGAGGACATCCGAGCCACGGGAATCCGCCGATCATTTATCGATGTTACGGCCTGCAGCGGGGCTCTCCTACCCTGCATTCGCGGCTGGTCGGTTGACTGGTCGGCGAAGGCTCACGGCGACCACAACGCCCTCTCCTTCAGCGTCACTGACTTTGGGGCTCCCTGCGACCCCCCCGCTCCAGGAACCACCTTTCTTTGGTGATCAAAGAAGGCCGACTGGGCAGCCTTCGATGAAGCTCTCGCCCTTCAGCTCCCCCTCTGCGGGTGCACCCTCGCTTCGATCGATTCCTGCGAGGATGGGGCGGGCTTGGACGCTCTTGTGGACGGCCGTCTCGGCGACCTGCGGAGCGTCCATGCAGCCCAAAACAATCCCGGCTCGCTACAACCCCATTTGGTCTGAGGCTCTCACTGCCATGAAGCGATCCGTACTACGATTGAAGCGACGGGTCTCCCGCGAGGCCCGGAGGGATCCTCTCGCACCTGACTTCGCCGCAACTGTGGAACTCTACCGCAGCGCTCGGCACGACTACAGGACGGCAATTCAGGACGCCAGCTCTGCGAGCTTTAAGGCCTTCGTATCCTCACATGCCGACCGCGACGTCTGGTCCCTGCACCGTCGCCTTGTTCGCTCCAAGGGTCCCCCCTCCATCCCCTCCACGGTCAGAACTACCCAAGGAACATTCACCACCTCCCCAGGCAAGACCGCCACACA
This sequence comes from Rossiulus vilnensis, assembly GCA_034700785.1. Lineage (NCBI taxonomy): Eukaryota > Metazoa > Arthropoda > Diplopoda > Julida > Julidae > Rossiulus > Rossiulus vilnensis. Next base: position 6,751 of record JAQIXS010003486.1, on the reverse strand, counting down.
CCTTCTCCGGCACTTCTACCCTTCGGATCCCCCTGACGACGCCAACCACAGCGCTTTGCGGGACGAAAGCCTTGCTGTATTTGCCGCCCCGAACGACCTGCCCTTTACCCCGGAGGAAGTCATCGAAGCCCTCGGACGCATGAGTGCAGACAAGGCCCCCGGCGTTGACCACCTGACCGCAGACATCTGCCAGCGAGTCGCCGACCAACACGCGGACCTGTTAACCGCCCTTTACAACCGTTGCCTGGCTCTTTCACACTTCCCTACCCTGTGGAAGCTAGCAATTGTGAAGGTGATCCCGAAACCCAACAAGGAGGATTACGCCGCCCTTGGCTCTTACCGTCCCATCGGCCTGCTGAACGTTTTCGGTAAGGTTTTGGAGAAGCTATTCACCGGCCGCCTCTCTTATTCCCTCCGCAACCACCTTTCCCCACACCAGTTTGGATTTCGGGCCCAGACATCTACCGTTGATGCCTTACGCGCTGCCCTGACCCAGATCGAGGCACTCAAAGCAAGGGGAATGCAGGTCACGGTGGTCTCAATGGACATCCGGGCCGCCTTCGATAACGCCTGGTGGCCCGCCCTTCATTTGGAACTTCTCCGTTATGCCGTCCCCTCCAACATCGTCCGCCTCCTTGACTCGTACCACACAGCTCGTCACATACGCCTTTGCTACGCTGGGGGCCAGGCAGAGCTCGCCATGGAGAGAGGTTGTGTCCAGGGATCTTGCTGTCGCCCGATGCTGTGGAATATCATCCTTGACAACCTTCTGCAACTCCGGCTCCCACCAGGCTGTCATATGCAGGCGTTTGCCGATGACGTTTGCCTAATCGTCGCCCGCAGGCATGTGCCCAACCTCCGAACCACCTTGGAGGCTGCCCTTGCCAGCATCCTTGAGTGGGGAAGGACACGCAAGCTTACCTTCGGGGCTGAGAAGACGCAGCTTATGTTCGTCACGCGAAGAGCCCGGAACACACCAACTTACATGGATGGTCATCGCGTCGAGGAGGTAAGAGAGATCCTGCTTCTAGGCGTTGTCATTGACCGCGACCTGCGGTTCACATCTCACGTGCAGCGGGCCATCTCTCGGGCGCAGTCTGCCTATGCCAATATTTCACGAGTTGCCCGAATCTCCTGGGGCTCATCTTCCACCATCCTGCGAACCCTTTACCTCATGGAAGTGGAGCCCGCCGTTACGTACGCTGCAGGCATCTGGGGGCGCGCCCTGAGATTCAAATGCGTCCGGAAGTGGCTGGATGCCTTTCAGCGGCCATTCACCATAGCTGCAGCTAAGGCCTACCGCACCTCCTCTCTGGTTGCTACGCAGGCCCTGGCCAACATCATGCCGCTTCACCTACGGGTCCGGGAACTCTGCGAGCTCGATTCGGTTAAGACTCCGGGCAACACAGCCTTCCTCCCAGCTGATCGCCACTTTGACGAACGGTTCCCGGCCAACTCTCTTCCGCACCCTGCAGAAAGAATCTCCGTCAACCATACCCTACTCACCACCCAGGAGGAGGTGGCTTCCCTCCCCCCTGGCCTCGCCATCTACACCGACGGCAGCAAGTCTGCCGATGGAGTCGGAGCAGCCTTCGTCGCTTACCGAGATGGGAACATAATTTACCAGCGCCGCCTAAAGCTAGCCACCTACCGTTCCGTCATGCAGGCGGAGATGCTCGCCTTGCGGCATGCCGTCCAGTGGGGGGCCGGGCGGCGCGAGCCCTTCTCGGTCCTTAGCGACTCCCGGAGTGGCCTGGAGGCCCTCCGCCGCCGCTCACCGCCGGATCACGCTACAGCGACCATTCATGACATCATCCGGGCCATCCGCCTTAAGGGCCAAGAGGTTTGTTTCTTCTGGGTAAAGGCTCACGCCGGCATTCACGGGAACAAGCGTGCTGACATTTTGGCCAAGGAGGCTGCTAGCATCCGCACCGGGTTTTCCTTCGTCCTTTTCCCGCTTAGTTATGCTAAGCATGAACTCCAACAGGCTAGCCTGGCCCAGTGGGAGACCGACTACCGCGACCACGCGATCGCTTCCCGTGCGAGCGGCAAATTCCACCTTGACTACCATCTGCCATCCATCCACCACGCTCGTAACCTACATGAGCACCGCCCCCCCACGTTCCTAACTACTCAAGTACTCACAGGCCATGGGGGTTTCCGTGCATATCTTCATCGCTTCCACCTCCTTCCTGACCCCAGGTGCTTCTGTGGATCCGGCCACCAGCAGACGGCTTTACACGTCTTGCAGGACTGCCCAGCCTTCGAGGCGGAGAGGTGGCGACACGGTATTATCGACGTTCGGGCATCGGCCAACATCCTAAATGCCAGCTACTGGAAGCTGCTCGAACTTATCATGCGTAAACTACTGGCCTTCAACCGTGCCCATCACCCGCCTTAGCTCTCCTAAATTCCCACCCCTACCCCTTCCTCACCCACTCACCCACCACATCATGACTGCGCTCCTTGTTCTCTACTACCCTCTTTACTTGGTTTTCCATGCTTTCCCCATCACATTGTTCTGAAATTGTTCTAGTTCTGATGTTATCACACATTTTCGCACCGTCACCACCCATTCACTCTTATTTCTGTGGTTTGCCCTCCCCTCGCATTAGTACTTTGCCATTTTCACCCCACTAATAATTTGCGCTGTATCTATTGGCGGCGCTTTCATGTTCTTGTGAATAAACTCTTTAAAAAAAAAACCAAATTCCATAAACCGACAAATGGGGCTTCCGTGCATGGCTACCCTATATTGCAGTTAGCCTAACCCGCCCATGTGGCGACATACTATACTAGCGGCGACCGATTTTTGGGCAATAGGCTTCCGTGCATGACTACCCTGTATTGCGGGTCGGCCATGTGGCGACATACCCTACTAATACCCCCGACCAGTTGTGTAATAATCCATGGCTTAGAAAAAAGGTGAGCATTTTGATAGACTTCCGTTCTGATTCGGGCAAGTTGATACCAAAAAATAAAAGAGCATGCAAGATGGTGTTGATAGCTTGGCGAAACTGCGACTTCGGGACATTGCGAGGTTCAATTTTTTTCCAGATTTTCACGACTTTCTTCGCTTCTGGTTCCATTTTGTTCATTTGGTTTAAGCAAAAGCACCCATAGTAGCACAGACGTTATATTTATATATAACTGTGTTCTAACACTATCGATATCCAATTAAACCAGAAAGAATATAATTGTATATGTGTTCAAATACTAAGGTTTCATAGCACTACAACTTTAGTATTTGTATAAGCGCTACAGAACTTATTCCCATTTGTTTAGATTAGATTGTAAAAAATTCATTAGTCTGGAGTCATGGTTACGTTTCTTCCATAATATCGGGTAGAAATAAGTTATTATTTGAAATTAAACCATTAATCCTTAGTAGCACCGTCTGACAATTTCAAAAATACACGCATCACTTGTGATAACTGTGAGCGTAAAAAGTTTAACAACAAAATGGCGACAAGCTGTGGGTCAGCAAGCGATTTTTTAGTAGTTTTTGAAGGATGCCCACCATAAAAAAAAATTCTAATTTTTGCTTTCAACTTTGCTTTTTATCCAAGTATTTTTTCAAGTTCATTAAACTTTATTTTTACTTTTAACTTTAATTTCAATAACAAAGCTCAGTAAACTTGAAAATAAAACGTTTAGTAAAAAAAGTATAAAAAATAGCTCAAACCTTAGTGGACAATCAAATCTTTACGGGACAAAATAAATTTAATCATTTTTGTGAGTCTTTGTGTGCATCCTTTTGGGTACATCTTAAAATTTTCGTAGTAATGTACGTACACGTTAACAAAAACACAAACATATTCAGATATCAGTAGACCTACAAATTAAATTGATGCACTATGTACAGGCTGTGTTGTGACACTTATCGATATCCAATTAAACCACAAAGGTACATGAGTTCAAATGGTAAGGTATTGTAGCACTAAAACGTTTAATTTTTGTATAAATACAACAGAAATTATCGCCATTTGTTTAGATAGTCCAATGTTCATTTGCCTGGCGTCAAGGTTACGTTTCTTGTATAATGTCGCTAATTAGCCCACTCCTCGCGTGTGGTGTTTAATGCAAATAATGTAATGCATTTCAAACGCATATTAACCATCGATTAATTACTTCTCAATTCCTAAATGCAATGAAAACGCCACGATACATTCGAATGGTGGAAAATAATGAGCGTATACTATTTCGCATATTCGTTAGTAAAGCGCTATAAAATGGTCGGATCAAAGTGCTACAGAACTAATTGCCATTACTCTAGACTGGCCATTTCTCTGAAGTTTGACGTCGTGGTTACGTTCTGTACATAATGCTGTGCGGAAATAAGTTATTATTTGAAATGAGATCATATAGCACTGACGGACACTTTTCAAAATACCTTCGCCATTTACGATAACTATGAGAACAAAATGGCGACCAGTTATGAAAAACGGTTCCACAAGGGATTTTTTAATCGCGTGGAGCAGCCCAAATTTCTAACACCATTATTACATGCATTTAAATTGAAAACTAACCATCAGGCAAAAAAATAACACATTTTTTGCTTCAAATCTAAACCGTTTTGTATGTAGAACTGGTAGTCCTCTAGGGTGTGTTTTTTAAGGTTATTTAAATTATTATAAATAAACGAGTCATTTCGAATTATAAAAAATAACTCAGGCCCTAGTGGACAACCAATTCTACACGGGAAAAAAATACATTTAGCAAATATAAGTATTTGATGCAAATATGTGTCAATTTTTGCATTGTGGGCATGCCTTTCCGTAAGGCTTGAAAGGAGGGACATTACACGAGCTGTAGGTTTAGTTTAAAAAAAGTAATTTATGTACACGTTTATATAAACACAAACATATACAGATATCAGTACAAATTAAATAAAGCAAAAATAACGGCGGTTATACACAAAGCTTTGAATTTAACGAAGACGATATTAGCCCACTCCGCCTGTGTGGCGTTCAATGCAGATAATGTAATGCATTTCAAATGTATAATAAAGATCGATTAATTACTTCTCAATCCCTGAATTCACTTGGGGCCTAATCTCAAGACTAAAGAACCACGATGTTGGCACAAACACATTCGAAAGTTGGAAAAACAATAAGTGGAAACTATTTCACTTATTCGTTGCCTAGGATAAGGTAATGTTTTCCTAATAAACTGATGTTATGTTTTTATAACGAATTGCTTAAATTGCTTTGAATAATCAGAATTCTTTGGAATGAGAGCATAATTGAGGGTGTGAAGTATTATTTGAGTTTCCAACTTTTTTGGAACATCCCTCTACCATATGGTATATCCTTGCTAACAGTAAGGAACTGAGTTAAAATGAGTAAATTGAATTTGTGAGAATTGCAAATGTATTTCGATGTTCAACGTAGAATGACGAATTAGCAATGCCACAAAGATGTAATGCTATATTAAACGAAGAAGGAAACGCTATACCAAATGATTAAAATGTGAGAAAGCATGGATTTAAAAACTATTAACTATATAAATATAAACGAAAACAATATAAAATAACATTTAAATAAAATTGATTCAGATTTTCATTTTATGATATTGGCCCAGAAATTAATATATACATGTATGACAAAAATGGAATTATCATTTTCTAATTTTAGATTTAGTTAATATTTCTGATATTAAAATGTAAAAAGAGACATTTCATCTCGACGATTGCGTTTCAATAAAATAATATTGCGAAGACATAGCGTTTAGTTCTTCGAATGTGTAATACTGTTCATTGTGGATGAAACGAATATGTAGAAATAAAAAACCGGATATATCGGACTGATTAATTGTGAGACCATAATTGACTATTGTCGATGACAAGATAATCATTGCCATGAATTGTTAACAAGATTACTAAATAATAGTAAAACATTGAAGAGAAAGAATATTTACAATCAATAACTGCATAGACTAATAGATTTCAACATTAAGTGTTATGCAGGGATAATGAACTAATTTATATCATAAATACCTATATTAAGGATTTTTTGTGTAAACGTATTTGTTAAAGCATAATGTACATGAGTACTATCAACTGTTTTTTGCTGAGCAAGTAAATCAATTTAGAGCATATTCATTCGAACAAAACAGTTGTGAAAATAGATATTCTGAGAAGGTCATATTATTTTGAATAGATAATGACCTCTTAACATTCCAATACAATTATTAGATTTATTCGAACAATGGATTAGTTTTAATGCTTTTAAGGTTTTCTGGTGGCTAAATTAAACAAGTTGACTGTTTAGCAAACAATCACGCCTAAACAAATCATGGTTTCATGACAATCGGACTTAATTTTCTTTTCAACGAATTGCATTGAAAAGAAAATTTAGTCCGAGGACCCCGTGCTTACATTTCTTCTAAATTAAGTCCCCCTAAAAGTAATTTACACATACATGCTTATCACACAAACATTTTCAAACCCAGATTTGCTTCGATTATAGGCCTAAACATTAATTATTATAAGTACTTAATTTGTTTGTCAGCAAGTGGAACTTGGTTGTCCCGCTAATCCCGTCTGCATTTCATATAACAGTAAATTTCATTTTAATTATAATTTTAAATTATTTTTTTAAATTAAGTAACATGGAAAAAATCCCATTAAGACGAGTTTTAAACTCATATGAAACACTACATTTACATGCACCGTTTAAAGTATTTTGTCCTGAGTCAAAGTAGGTATGTAAACGCCTTACCTCGTGATTTATTTTAGCTAAACTACCTT